>CAUYRH010070468.1:0-40724 GCA_963574655.1 Perodicticus potto
AATACTTTGCATAAAATATCTTATTTTATAACAGTGAAATTGCTTTCTCTTTTGTCGTGTAATTTTTTTTGAGGTGAAATTTAAGTTTTTGTGTGAGTAGTACTATTATACCTATCTTGAGTGTCTTGCTTGTATTGTATCACATCATACCTTTGTTTAATTCTTAATAAACTGTTCACTTGTTAAAAAAAAAAAGAAAGAAAAATAATAATACTACGTTTTATATGGAATCAGAAAAAAACCTCGAATAGCCAAGACATTGCTCAGAAATAAAACAAAGCAGGAGGAATCATGCTACCAGACCTGAGACTCTACTATAAATCAATAATAATCAAAACAGCATGGTATTGGCACAAAAACAGCGAGACAGATTTGTGGAACAGAATAGAGAACCAAGAGATGAATCCAGCTACTTACCACTATTTGATCTTTGACAAACCAATTAAAAACATTCAGTGGGGAAAAGATTCCCTATTTAACAAATGGTGTTGGGTGAACTGGCTGGCAACCTGTAGAAGACTGAAACTGGAACCACACCTTTCACCATTAACTAAGATAGACTCTCACTGGATCAAAATTAAACTTGAGACATGAAACTATAAAAATACCAGAAGAAAGTGCAGGGAAAACTCTCGAAGGAATCGGCCTGGGTGAATTTTTTATGAGGAGGACTCCCCAGGCAATTGAAGCAGTATCAAAAATACACTACTGGGACCTGATCAAAATAAAAAGCTTCTGCACTGCTAAGAACACAGTAAGTGTAGCAGGCAGACTGCCCTCAGAATGGGAGAAAATATTTGCAGGTTATGCCTCTGAGAAAGGTTTAATAACCAGAATACACAGAGAACTCAAACGTATTAGCAACAAAAGAACAAGTAATCCCATCTCAGGGTGGGAAAAGGACTTGAAGAGAAATTTCTCTCAAGAAGACAGGTGCACAGCCTACAGACAAAATGCTCACCATCCTTAATCATCAGAGAAATGCAAATCAAAACTACTTTGAGATATCACCTAACTCCAGTAAGATTAGCCCACATAACAAAATCCCAAAACCACAAATGCTGGCGTGGACGTGGAGAAAAGGGAACACTTCTACATTGCTGGTGGGAATGCAAACTAATACATTCCTTTTGGAAGGATGTTGGGAGAATACTTAGAGATCTAAAAATAGACCTGCCATTCGGTCCTATAATTCCTTTACTAGGTATATATCCAGAAGACCAAAAATCACATCATATTAAAGATATCTGTACCAGAATGTTTATTGCAGCCCAATACATAATTGCTAAGTCATGGAAGAAGGTCAAGTGCCCATCGACCCATGAATGGATTAATAAATTGTGGTACATGTATACCATGGAATATTATGCAGCCTTAAAGAAAGATGGAGACTTTACCTCTTTCATGTTTACATGGATGGAGCTGGAACATATTCTTTTTAGTAAAGTATCTCAAGAATGGAAGAAAAAGTATCCAATGTACTCAGCCCTAATATGAAGCTAATTTATAGCTTTCATATGAAGGCTAAAACCCAATTATAGCACAAGAATATGAGGAAAAGGGCAAGGGAGGGGAGGGGAGCGGAGGGGGGAGGATGGGTGGAGCGAGGGCGATTGGTGGGATCACACCTACGGTGCATCTTAGAAGGGTACAGGTGAAATATCAATGTCTACATATAGTGATTATGAAATTGCCACGAAGGCTATGTTAAACAGTTTGATGAAAATATTTCAGATTGTATATGAAGTCAGCACATTGTGCCCCATGATTGCAGTAATGTACACAATTATGATTTAATAAAAATTAAAAAAATAAAAACAGGCAAAGCTAATTAATTCTGTGGCCATATAATTCAGGATAGTAATTACCCCCAAAGAGTATGAGGAAGTGGTATGGGGGGCATTCTGGATTATTGGTAATCTAAATCTAGGTGATAGTGAAATGAGTATGTGAATATCTTCAGTTTGTGATCATTGACACATTCAATTATATAAGATGGTTAATTATATATGTCATACTTCAGTAAAATATTTATCACAGAAGAAATATAGTTTAATGTAAAGAACTAGGATCTTAAATTCATAGTAATTTCTCACTAACCTGTAATAATTTGTACTGTATCCATCAATGATTTCATATCAGTCTTCCCTTTAGCTATAAGATAAATTCAGGGAAAACAGATATTTAAGTAAGAATCCAGTAACTAGCTACAATTTTTTATTAGACAACACTATTTGTGGTCACTTTAACTTTATTATTCTTTTTTATGTCATTTTTAACTTTTACAATTCTTAAAAACAAAATAGAGTAGAATCCCTTAGTTGACCACCTCCCTACCTGACCACTTCTTTAAGTTGACCTAATATTTATAAACTGGATATACACCACATGTATATATCAGTACATTAGGCCTAGTTCCTTACGTTGACCACCTCCATGTGTTGACCAGTTTATTACAATCCTTTGGGTGGTCAACTTATAGGAGTTCTACTGTAGTATAGTATAGTACAATAAACAACCCCCTGTGTGCTCAAAGGAAAAAAATGAATAATAGTTATAGCAAGACAAGAACTTCCATTCCAAGGAGGCTAAAAATATGTAATTTCTAATTATACTTCAACTGTTGAACACAGCATTTGGAAATATTTCCTCATAATATCATATACATTATTTTATTTTAGTCTTTTTACACCAAATTGAAATGTATCCATTGATATATCTGGTTGAAATTAAAATTAACTCTTTCCATATGCCTATTTTATATTTATAGTTATATTTGAGAACTGCGCAAGTATTTTTCACTAGTATCAATATTTAATTTTCCATTTCTTCTTTACTTTTATATAATAGGAGTAAAATTTAAGTACATGTCAATATGTATGTGCACCATCACATGTTAAAATAACTGGACAAACACTGTTGTCCAGAAATGATGGCAACTGGCAAATTTAAAATGGCAGCTGCCAGACCATGTCACCATACAATTACTTCGGATAAGGGCCCAAAGATCGAATTAGCAATACAAAAAACAATTTAAGGATGTCAATACATGTGGGTGAATATGTAGACTGTATGAGAGATAAATATATCAGAACTGATGACAATAATGAACTGTTATGGTTGAAGCCAGGGTTGGAGAATTAGAACCTACCCTATATATCTCTATTCCTTTACTTCTTATGCTATAAGCAACCCTTGAAGCAATTTAATGAAACATAGTTTTTAAGGATTTATTCCATATTAGTAAGCTGGTCCTTGACCATTGAACCATAAAGTCTGGCCCAGGGAAAAATATTTCTTATTGGGCTATTATAATTCCTTGTAAATATAGAAAATATCATCTATACAGGTTAATCCTCTGAAGACTCCCAATTCTGGTAATGCCATGGGTCTCTGGTAAAAAATATAGCCCTTATTTTCTTTTGGCTATTCCTAACAGACTTTGATACTCTGTGACACTGGAATTGCTAGGGATAAGTGGTTGCAATATACCAGAAGTATATATTAGTCTTGACCAGAGACACTCTTCATTTTCTTTAGGAATCATTCTGCTAATGTCTATTCATTCACTTACTTATACTGTCATTAACTCATTTACTCATTTGTTCATCTCTTATTTAACATTTATGGAGCGCCTAATTATATGGCAGATACCCTTCCAGGTATTTGATACAGAAAGATGAATAATTTACTTTCCCTACTCTAAAGTTTACATTACTAGGAAAATAAACATAAATATACAATTACAATGCATTTAAGGGAAAACTTTCTGAAAAAGGTCACTCTCGACTCTGATAAGCAGTGAAGTGACATGAGATGAAAGGGAAGGAGAGACCCTCTGAGTAGTGAGAACATCATAAACAAAGTAAGGAAGAGATTTTTTAAAAAATTATATAAAATGAAAGTAATATAAAGTGATTTTATTTCATGATATAAAATGGAATAAAGGTTCAATATTATACTAGATTAGATAGAATAGCAGGATGCAGATCATGATGGAACTTGTTTTCTGTATCACAAGACTTAAGTCATTTCTTAGTACATGACTGAAAGCCTTTAAATGCTTTTAAACTGAGGCATGATGTGGTCAGATCTGCATTATATAGAGATCTGATGGTTGTTTTGTAATAGAAGCCACTGTAGAATCTGAAACCAGGAATGAAAGAACTTTAAATGTGGCAGCAATTCAGTGACAGAAAGGCATTGATGAATTTATATATGGGATTTATTGTTTTATTATGAAATTTTGAAAACATACAGTGAAGTTGGAAAAATTGTACAATGAACATTCTGATACCCAAGAGCTAGATTATATTAAACTTTTGCTATACTTGCTTTGTCATTTATCTATCCATGTATGGTAATTTGAGATAAAACTGGTATGATAAAGTAATAAGTCCATATAGAGGATGATAGGAAACAGGAGGGAATAAAACACGAATCCCATATAAATAGTTCATCTAACTAAATAGGGATAGCACAAATGAGACAGAGAATATAGGACTGGGAGATGGTTTAGGTGGTGAAATAATAAATTCAGATTTAAATATGCCAAAAATACCTCCTATAGAATATCTAAGTAAACATTTCTAATAGGCATTAGATATAACAGTCTGGAGTCCAGGAGAGAGGACAGCATAGAAATACACATTTAAAGGTCATCACCATGCAGATAACAGATAAAACCACAGCTATCAGTGATATTTCCCAGAGGGAGTATGTAAAATGAAAATTAGAGAAGAATGAGAAAATTTGGATTAAGGAAACAGTACAGAAGCCAAAAGTATAACATTTTAAGAAAGCCAGAATTATCACCAATATCAAAGATAGCACAGAGTGAGAATACAAACCAAAATAAATAATGTCGAATGCAAACGGAAAGTGGTTACTGGTGTCCTTAGAGATGTTTCAGTAATGTTGGAGGGCTAAGTCTAGATACATAAATGAGTGGAAATTGTGAAAAATATATACATTGACTTTCCTCCATTAATTTCCTCTCCCAGGAGCTCCACTGGTACAATCGGTTAGCTCTTGGTAATTTCCTTCCCCAATCTTTCATTCTGTTTTCTGAACATTGACAGATGTGAAAAAATGATCTTGGAATTAATCTATTAATAGTCAAATGCTTTTCATTATATTAATATATGGATTTAGAAAACGAGGACAAATTATTTCCCAGCCTTTTGGCTAAGACCAAGTGTAGAAAATGAAGACACGTTTTGTTCTTACTCTTAAAATGGATTTTTTCCTGAGAATCTGCAAGTTCTTTATTATCCCAAAATTAATCAGGTTTCAGAAATATTCATATATAAACCCTCAAAACCAAGCTTTACTGAAGGATTTGTTTATATCTAAAATGAGTCACCATCAACTGGAAGGCTTCTTGTCAACTCTCCAAGTTCTTCTTCGGTGAGTTCAATGCCCATGTTTCCTAATACGTTGTCCAAGTCTCTGACATTTACCAACTCTCCTTAGTAAAAGAGAAAGCAATGTGAAAATTTCTACCAATGCTAAAATATTTCATTTATTTTGCCTATGCATTATAGATTGGGTTTTTTGTTTTTGTTTTTTTTTTGGTCAAGAAGACTTACGATAACAGGAACCTGTTTAATTCTACACAGTGGTTCAATATGATTAGAATTAAGCTTACTTCCCTTCAATATTGTTTGGGGAATAAACATACATACCACAAATTCCCAAAGAGAAAAAAATTATTAATACTCTATAGTGTATTATTCTTATGATAAAAATAGGAAATTCTAATGAAAATTACTATTGTTGGAGTTAAAGCACATAGCATTGAATATTATTCGCTACTATTTATTACCTATTGAAACTTACTTAAATAACTTTGAGTTCCAGTTTTCTGTTGTATGAAATGAAGTTGATTCTACCTGTTTCATTAAGTTACTGTAAGGATAAAGTCACACATGTGAAGAAACCTAGAACAGGCAAATACCAGATACCTGATACATTTTAATAACTACTTCTGAGCTGAAGTGTGATTGGTTTTCTTTTTCAACCCAAATTAGATTCATTGCCTAAGCTAACCACAAAAGTTTGTTAAAATGCATATAAATATGACCAATAAATAAACCTAAAATATGAGACATTCTTCCAGGATAAAATAATTTAAATTATATTGGATACATATGTTGGAAGGCAGCAGGATTTCTTATTAAGTGATTAGGAACTAAAATAACAAGAGCTAAATTGAGAGCAATTTGTTAATTCATCATCCATTCTACCTTTGAAAGTTTTCAAATAATGTAAGATTTCACTGTGATACAGCTTCCCAGACTTGTCCCTATTGTGAAATATATCTAATCAGATATTAATGGTCATTACTATAATTTTCTCCATAGAGAAAACATTTTAAAAGACTAATATTTAACTCAGAAGACATTTAGCAAAGATTGTAGAATTATATTGTTCATCTTTGTGATGGTTCTTGTCTTTATTTAGGTTGAAGAGTAATGCTCAAATAACACAGGTATCAGGAAAGACGCTGTTAGGTTTCCTACAATAGAACTAGTTCCTCACTAGTAATGAGTAATACAATTCAGAGTAATAACAATAAATTTTAGATCATGCTCTCTTACACAACAGCTAAGTCAATACAAACCTTTCATAGCCTTTCCCCCCAAGTTTGAAATTGACACATATTTCACATGTTTTGACACTGAACTTATTTTCATAATGCTGGAGTTTTGCCTCTTTGACATTTTCACCTGGCCTCACACACACCTGTTCCAGAAATTCTATCAAATGGGCATGGATCTGTGAGCATGCACATACATAGACACTCTTCAACTGATAATCCCCAAACCCCACTTGTGTGGAACACCATGAGCCCGTTAATAGTAGAATTTGAGGCACTAGGAAAATAAAAGAATGATGGAGTGATTAATCTTTCCTTCTTCCCATCTCTTCTCAACTTGTCTGCTTTATTTGCTTTTGCACATTATAATTACTTAATAACTTTGGTTCTTGATTTCTCCAGGACCAGTAAAAATTTTAAGGTTTCAGAAGTAGTTTGAAACTTCTGAATATTTTATAAGATTGGTATAGATCTGGAAATTGTCACACATAAGCCTCAAAATAAAGTTCCCAATAAGGGAAATTCAGCAGCTGAACCTTTTCTGTCTGTCACTTTAATTAACATTCCCCAGAATATTTTGAAAAGCACTGGAATCAATTTTCTTTTCTTTGAAAGGTTATGAAAATAGCCCAGAAAAAAAACTTTTAAATTATTTAATAATTTCAAGGTAAGCAAAATGCCTCACATTCCTATATCACTTTAATTCAACTATAAATGAGAGTAAAGATATGAGAAATCCCCATTTCATCACACAGTCAAAATAGTTATATCCTGACAATACTCTTTCAATTCTAGGCAAAAAATTATATTATCTTTCAGTAACCTAAACAATTCAACTAACAAGTAGTATTATTATTTCTCTTGAACTATGAGGCTGATTGTCTATAAATAGATACATGAAATCTGAAGGAAAATGTGCATACATTTTATCCTGATATTTACCCTCTAAGCTTCTAGTCCCTCATCTATAAAATGAAGATTATAATACTACCTACATCTTAGATTTAATGATAATAAATTAATTAATGTATGTAAAACACTGAACATGGTGCCTGGTACATAGAAACTATACACTAAAAAGTAGTCATTATTATTTTTATTATGCTAATTTAAGTTTCATATTTCTAAAGTGAGATAAGTAAAGCCTCTAGAGAATGGTAAAACCTCTAGAGAATGGAAGACTTCTGTCAAGAAACAGCACTATAGTTTTATTTTTAAAACATTAAAATTTGAAGTCAAAACAGTTCATTAGAAAAACAATTTGCTAATAAAGGGGCAGAAGTTATAAGGCAATGGTCTGATATTCGAAATACCATCATAAAAATTTTCTTTGAAAAGCATTAGTATTTCAGTTTCACATCAACCTCTTACCTGTAACAGGCATAGCTTCTTTAAATAGTTCATATCAGATCTATTAAATGTCTTAACACAACAAATAATTAAGTGAAGTGAAGGCTATGTTAACCAGTTTGATGTAAGCATTCCAAATTATATGTAAAATGAGCACATCGTACCCCATAAATGCATTAATGTACATAGTCATGACATAATTAAAAAAAAGTAAATAAATAGTTCAGTATGTATTATATAACTTTGCGATCACCTATAAGACAAGGGCTAAATCACAGAGATCATGATAAAATTCAAAAATACAATGTAAAATTCTTAATTTTGAGACAGCATATTAGAAATTTACAATTTCTCATTATTTTCATCATAATTATATTTCTACCATCCCCTCCTATATACTATATAAAAATGAATTTTCTGAAAATAGTATAGATTTTTTGTTGTTGTTAAAGTACTGTGATGTTAAACTATTTACAACATAAGAGCAAAGGTTTAAAGATTTTCCAAACTCATTTTTATTCGATCTCCTGACCTTTATAATCTGCTTAATAGAAAACTAAATTTAACTGAGTGTCTATAAGCCATGTATCATGATGAGTGTTTTCACAAACCGTATCCCAAACTTCTGTGAAGCTATTATGACTTTTTTTACCATATAAAGAAGTTGAGCCTCAGAAAAGAACCTTGCCTAAATCATAAGATTACAAACTTTTTCTGTAAGATTCCTACATCAGCATTTATTGAATTCCACCAAGCCAACAAGACTGCCGGGCAGGATTTAAAAGCAGTATAGTCACTTGTAATAAAATTCACCATGACCACACTTAGTCCTCAGTTAGCACATTTGCTAATCTGTATTCCTAACCTCTAAATTGTTTTCGCTTATAGTTTATACCTACATATTTCTCTTCCCCATTTAATCTAATACAAACCTAAATGCACCTTTAACAATAAACACCAAGTTTTGCACATTGTGTAAGTCTCTTCTTTAGAGCCTAGCATTGGGTTTTGCACATTTTTTTAAATTTAGCTCAAGAAACATGAAATACTATAAAATATCATGAAGGTAATGTTCAGTTCAGCAAAATGAGATTGGTTATTTTTGGACTGAGTTTTATTAACATGTGTATCAACTGTCTTTGGGACTAAAAAAAAAATTAGTTTTAGTAATTCAAAATCATAAACCCGCAATTCCAAGTTCTCCTTACAGGCTGACGTATGGAGGGACTGGTGTCTATAATGCTTATAATTACCTAGGTGATTGTTTGGTTGTTCTTCAAATTCCTTATCAAAGAAATTCATTCCAATTTTATCCAGAATAGCGTCAAGGTCATCAACATCAACCTTTTCCTCTTACAATAAAAGAGAGAAACTATGAAAAGATATGACTCTACAACACAAAAATATCTATATGTTATCAATCTATGTTTAATATGAGAATTAAAAGTAGGAAGTTTATATTTGACCAGTCTTATAATAAAGAAAAAACTACTCAGCAAAAGTTTTTAAAGGAGGCTTAAAATTAAGCTTAGGTTTATCTAATTCTGATTCTGTTATATGAGTACATACCTCATAATAACTATAAAAAGGAATATGATTATGATGACTCTTGTGGTCTTTTTTATTGTAGAGCCAGTGAAAATTTTTATAGACTTTACATATGCTTTAACCAGGTGAGATCATTGTTTTTATATGATTCCTCTCTGATAATACAATACATTCTATTAATTTTTTAAGCATTACAAGTCCTACTCTAACAGTCTCTCTCTCTATATATATTTTTTTCTTTTTTTGAGACAGTCTCACTATATTGACCTTGGTGGAATGCCATGGCATCACAGCTCACAGCAACCTTAAATTCCTGGGCTTAAGTGATTCTCTTGCCTCATCCTCCCAGTAGCTGTGGCTACAGGTGTCTACCACAATACCCAGCGATTTTTTTGTCACTGTTGTCAACAGCAGGCCCTGGCTGGGTTTGAACCCACCAGCCCTGGTGCATGTGGCTGGTGCCCTAACCACTGAGCTATAGGCACCGAGCCAACTGCCTGTATTTTTACACAGAAGACAATTTATCTACCAGTATAAGTACTATAGACCAAAGTCAATCATAATATCTAAAAAAAGACTATGCTTATAAGCAAAGATACTCACATTAATAAAGAAAGTAGGCAGTCTTTTACTTTCTAGCAGTCATATAGTGGGGACTTAAGAGAAAGAACACCACAAAACTCTCCATGTAAGCTAAACATTCCTTTGGCAGGATTTCAAAACCACCAGTGTAGACCTTTGATAATTCTAGGGAAACCAAACTGGTTGTATCACCATACTAAGAAGTATTAGGACTTTGTTTCATGGGTGTGAGACAGCTTCACAATTTCTAAAAGAATGGTCAGAAGGCAAAGAAATGGGCAGGAGAAAGATTATACTTCCCTAGGATACTCATATGAGGATAATCCAGAACAAATTATTGCCCATCCCTAAAAGTGAAAATCTAGTGTTAAACTTATTACCTTTGATTCTTAAGCATTCAGTTCTCTGGACTTATGAGTGAAAGCAAACACAAACTTTATATTTAATAAATAAATCAGAAAAGGAAATACATACTATCAACAGAAATGGATCCAAGCACCTCCTGTAATTCTTCCTTGGGAAAATAAATCCCCAGACCTCTCGGTACAGATTTTACATCATCAACATCAATTTTTTCATTGGTGACTTTTTCTAAGGCCTTTGCAAGTTCCTTAACCTCTACCAAGAGAAAATATTTTCAGCTAGATACAATTAAATTCTAAATAATAAACTATAATTAAAAAATTAGTATAGATACTGACATTTTTAATCAAAGATGATAAAGCATAGTGTAATTCACCTCTTTCAATGTACATGCTTATGTAATTACTTTATATTCATATAAATAGAAGGTCAAATATAAGCCAAACACATAGGTAGAATTAAACTTTGGTATTTGTCCTATTTACCTCTGTTTCCCATGCTTCCCACTTTCTTTATGTGTCCAATATTCTCTATGCTCACTCTCAGTTACTGCCTTTTCAATCTGCCTCATCTTATTCCATCATTAAAACATAACTTGTCTTATACTGACTCACTTTTCCTTAGCAGTGAAAATCATGAGCTAGCATAATATAATAGCTAACTAATCTGTTAATAGAATCATTTTTTTACTGATTAGAAACTAATATTAAAGTAGTATCTATCTCCATTCTATTGAATAAAAATAGATAACGGTACCATCTTGGTACAAAAGAATGTCTTTTTTTTTTTTTTTTTTTTTTTTTTTTGGAGACAGGTCTTTTTTTTAGACCCTCAGTAGAGTGCTGTGGTGTTGCAGCTCACAGCAACCTCTAGCTCTTGGGCTTAGGCGATTCTCTTGCCTCAGCCTCCCAAGTAGCTGGAACTACAGGCACCCACCACAACACCCGGCCATTTTATGTTGCTGTTTGGTTGGGGCCAGGTTCAAACCCTCCACCCTCATTATATGGGGCCGGCACCCTACTCACTGAGCCACAGGCACTGCCCAAGAATGTCTTAATTGTAGGAATTTCTGATGCTGTGAAAGATCCTGAGGAACATTTTTTACCAAGAGTAATAACTACACTTCACATGCTTTGTAGAAGCAGTTAGCTCTTCTGTCTAGGGAGAACTCATATTTATTATATAATATGGATTTGGTACTTTGGGATCTGGACTTGAAACCTTTTACTGTTAATTTCCTAGGTGCAAAGTGTACTGACCCTTTGTATTAGGTAAAAATTTTCTGCCTAGAAATAGATACATATAAGAATACTATAGCCAGGTAGTAGTTAGTAATTCTATCATAAATTTGAGGAATAACTTCAACTCAGCCATTCTGAAATTTGCCATGTTATAAAGCAGGTATTTTATCATTAAGAATTTGTGCATTCCCAAATCTGTTCTACAAAAATGAACATTTTTTAGTTAACTATTCCTCACAAATACTAGATTCATTCTTACTTACATTCTTTGAGCATGTTTTACTCCCATCTAGAATGTCTAACTAAATCTTATCCCCACCTTATTCACAATCCAACAACTATTTCAAGGTCAATGTGCTCCCTCAAGTTTTCACAGATTGCCATAGTTCATTCTGATCTCATTACAACTTGATACTTATAGCTCTTACAGCTGGTACCACATGATCTAGTATATGGCGTTTTCTAGAGGTAAGTCTTTTTTCCTCCAGTTTTAACATAAGCACCTTAAGAATAAGAACCATGTGCTATACAATAATACTTCTGCAATCTCCACTGTGTATACCAAATGTACTCCATAAATATGTTATTCAATTACTGATTGTTCAATATTTTCTCCCTAGTTCCCTCATTTTTTTCATGGTTCTATCCTGTTGTCAAGTCTATCTACTATTATATTTCTCTTTATCCTTCTCAAATGAGTAGTTTATATTTATTGCCTCTATGTCTTCACTCAGTCTCCTTTTTATTTCTATCATTCTCCTGGAATAATACTTAACTTTAAATGTAACTAGCATTTTTATGTACATTATTTGATTATACAGAGTGGACATGAAGTCTGTGTGCAGTTTAAAAATTATGTCCACCATGTATGTGTGTGTGGGTGTGTATCTGTATTTTGCAGTTAGATTAAGTGACCAGACTGGCCAAGATCATAATCAAGAAAATATAAGGCTATAACTGAAGCATTCTTATTCAGGGTACAATGCTCTTGCTATTAAAAATAGTAGCAAATAACCTCAACCTCCTTCCCTGCCATAACCAATAATGTCAGTCTTTTTTGTCCTCTGCACAATTTGGGTGGCTGACTACCTACTCTTATTTCTTAATTAACCTCTTCCTCTCCAACTGCAGAATTCGTATATGCCCTGTGTTTACTGCCAAAATCATAGAAAACACACAAAAGAAAAAAGGGACAGAAATCATCAAAACTCTATCATCCAAAATTAATCTTTGTTAACATGTTTTGTATGTGTCCTTCTATTATTTTTACCAATAATAATTTTTACAGATGGCTGACTAGAGACCTCTCTTTAGCAGCCACTTATGGTGAGACCAGAAAGAGGACTCCAGCCACCTCTGGCTGGGGGGTCCTTTCCAGAATCATCACTTTGGGGGCAAAGAGAAACAGCAGGGGACTCCGGGAGACAACAAGGAGGTCAGGAACAATGGAACACCAGCACAGAAGGCAAGAAGGCAAGTGCTTGGGTGCCAGCAGAGGCTAACTGGCCCTCTAGCAGCAGGTTAGAGACAGAGAAGGTCTGTCCTGCAGTTTTTTTTTTGGGGGGGGGGGTATTTTCTTTTTTTGGACTTGGATACTTACTGGAGCTACATTGGGGGAGAGCTTAAGCAAGTGAGTGAACTTAAACAGTGCCCAGCAGCCAGGATTGAGCCACTGGGTGAGGTGGAGCTCTCATTGTTCAGCTGTAACCAAGGTGCTTCCATTGAGGGAGGGTTGATGGGGAGAAACAGCCGACAGGATCCTGACCAGCATGAGGCCAGTTCTAGTGAGCCTGCTGAACATATGCCCTCTCTGGGCAGCTACCCTGGGGAAGTTGGGAGGATCCTACTCCCTCAGGAAAGCCACTTTGTGGCCAAGGTGACCCGTTTGGAAAAGTCAAGCCATGTCACTTAGTAATCTGGTGAGAGCTGCAGTCTCTCAACCCTGTGAGGATTAAGGACAAATAAATCAAGAAGATAGAAATTGGGTCTCCTTGGCAACTAGATAGTGGCTTCCAGTCCCCACCTTGTACAGCAGAATCAGAGGCATGATTAGTGTCTCTGAACTCCAGAGTGCCACCTGGTGCCCAGGCAATATATATATTTTTTTCCTTTATTCAATATTTTTCCTAGGTTTTCCTTTTCTTTCTTTCTTTTTTTTTTTTAGTTTTATTTTTTCATTTTACACTCTTCAATAGTAATGGCTCCATTTTGGCTACAGTTTATCTGCTTCTTTTATTTTCTTTTAATTTTTTTCCTTAGTTTTTTTGTTTGTTTTGTTTTGTTTTGTAGTGTAATGTTGTGTTTTGTTTTGTTGTATTTTTATTTTTCCATTGTACATTCTTCAATCATAAGAGAATAATTTTTTATTCTAGTTTTTGTACCCCTTTTATTCTTTCTTTCCTTTCCATTTCCCTCCTTTTCTTTCTTTTTGTAGAAATTTTTCTACTTATCTTTCCCACATATATTTCTCACACAACAACAAAGATATTCTTTTTTTTATATTAAATTTTATATAATTTTAGTTTTAATTTTATTTATATACTTTTATTATTATTATTTCTTTTTTCTGATCTATTTTATGCTATTTCATTCTGTATTTCACTTATGGGACAGAGCCTCACTCTGAGACCTGGGCTGGGGTGCGATAGCATTGGCCTGGCTCAAGGAGATCTTCAGCCTCTGGTCTAGGCTGTCCTTCTAGCTTTGGCCTTGGGAATGATGGTACTGGTAGGTCCCCACTGCAACATACAGCTGTTCTTTTTTCATATATTTGGCAGTGGTGTGATCTTGCTTTTGCTCAGGCTGGTAAGTAGCTCCTGACCTTGACAGACTCACCCAGTCTGGCCCCCCAGAGGCCTGGAATTATGGGTGTGGTTCAAAGCACCCTTATGAACACCACTATTACTCCTGTCTCATTCTGTTATTCTTCTCTCCCTTTTTTCAATTTTTTCCTTTATGTCCCCCTTTTTCCACTTTTTCTTTCTTTTCTTCCTTCTTACTCTTTACTCTTCTCTTCCTTTTGGCCTATACCAAAAGGCACTATGACACCTAAGCACAGAGACAAGGTAATTTAAAGAGAAGGAGGAAGTGAAAGTCAAAAGTAGGGGAAGGAAGTGAACAAAATAAAATACTTATGAGGAAGAACGAACAGAAAAACTGTGGCAACATGAAAAATCAGAACAGAGAACCTGCCCCCTCAAGGCATTATGAGGTAGCTACCACAGGTCAATCATATAATGATTTTATGGAATTGATGAAAAGGGAATTTAAAATATGGATGGGTAAGAATAACCAAAGAGAAATTCAAAAACTGACTGAAATAGTAAATAAAAAACACAAAGAATATAGAAAGAATATGGTGGAGCTTAAGGAAATTAAGGGGTCATTCTAGGAACTTAAAGTTGCAGTAAAAAGAATCAATAACATATTAAAACATGGAGAAGAAAGAATCTCAGAGCTAGAGGATAAGGCTCTGGAGCTAACCCAGGCAATTAAAGAGGCAGAAAAGAAGAGAGAGAAAGCAGAGGGTTCACTCAGTGAATTATGGGAATTCATGATGTGTTCAAACATACAAATTTTAGGGATCCCTAAAAGGGAAGAAGAACATCCCAAAGGCATGGAAGCCCTACTGGAGGATATCATAAATGAAAATTTTCCAAGCATCACCAATGATTCTGACATACTCCTTTCTGAGGGATATCTAACTCTTAGTCATCTCAACACAAACACACCATCTCCAAGACACATTATAACGAACCTGTCCAAAGTCAAGACTAAAAAGGAAATTCTGCAAGCAGCTAGGAAAAGTGCCAATTGACTTGTAGGGGCAGATCCATCAGGGTGACAGAGGACTTCACAGTGGAAACATTTCAAGCCAGAAAAGAATGGTCATCTACCTTTAACCTTCTAAAACAAAACATTTTCACCCCAGAATCCTGTATCCTACTAAACTAAGCTTCAAAATCAATGGAGAAATCAAATCTTTTACTGATACACAAATGTTGAGGAAATTTGCCACAACAAGACCAGCTCTACAGGCAATATTTAGACCTATTCTCCACACTGACCATCACAGTGGACCACCAACAAACTAAACACTCACAAATTAAAGAAAACAAAATCAAGTTTCCACAATGGTGTGAAGGATAAAACTAAACAATGGACTTTCACGAAATAAGATGAACAGAACACCACACTTATCAATCCTCTCTATAAATGTTAATGGATTGAATTCCCCACTGAAGAGACACAAGCCGGCTAATTGGATAAAAAAGCACAAGCCATTTATACGTTGTATCCAGGAAATACTTCTAACCTTGAAGGACTAAACAAGACTCAGGGTAAAGGGTTGGAAAACAATATTTCAGGCAAATAGAAATCAGAAGGAGGGGTCATGATCTTATTTTCAGATACAGGTGGATTTAAAGAAACTAAAGTTAAGAAAGACAAAGATGATCTTTTCATATGGGTCAAGGGAACAATACAACAAGAGGACATTTCAATTCCAAATATGCACCCAACCTAAATGTTCCCAGATTTATAAAACAGACTTAATTAGTCTGAGCAACATGATATCCTATAACAACATAATAGCTAGAATTTTAACACCCCTATGTCAGAACTGGACATATCCTCTAAACCAGCAGTTCTCGACCTGTGGGTCGCCACCCCTTTGGAGGCCGAATGCCCCTTTCACAGGGGTCGCCTAAATACATCCTGCATATCAGATATTTACATTACGATTCATAACAGTAGCAAAATTACAGTTATGAAGTAGCAACAAAAATAATTTTATGGTTGGGGGTCACAACACGAGGAACTGTATTAAAGGGTCATGGCATTAGGAAGGTTAAGAACAGACTGCTTTAAACAGAAACTAAACAAATGTACAAGGGACTTAAATGCAACCTTAGAACAAATGTGCTTAATAAACATATACAGAATGCACCAGCTCAAAGCTAAGGCATATACATTCTCCTCATCACCCCATGGAACATACTCCAAAATAGATCATATCCTAGGATACAAACCAAACCTCAAAAAATTAAAAGAATTTAAATTAAACCTGTAACTCAATAAAGCTGCAACTCAACTCCAACATAAATTTTCATCCCCACACAAAGGCATGGAAACTAAACAACCTTATGCTGAATGACAGTGAAGTCAAGGAAGATATAAAGGAGAAAATGATTAAATTCCTTGAATATAATAAGAATGAAGCTACAAGCTACCCCTATAAGGGATACTGAAAAAGTACTCCTAAAAGGGAAATTTATCTCATTAGAAGCCTATATCCAAGAAAAAGGAAGAAAGCAGGTCTATTTCTCTGATTTCCATTTGCCTGAAATATAGATGACCATCCCTTCACCCTGAGTCTATATTTATCTTTTAAGGTGAGATTCTTGTATGCAGCAGATATCTGGCCTGAGATTTTGTATCCAGTCAGCCAACCTGTGCCTCTTTTTTATTTTTTTTTGCAGTTTTTGGCTGGGGCCAACTTTGAACCCACCACCTCTGGTATATGGGGCCAGTGCCCTACTACTTTGAGCCACAGGCACCACCCCCAACCTGTGCCTCTTCAGAGGACAATTTAACCCATTCACATTAACTATGAATATTGATAAAATTAGAAGGGGAAGGGGAGAAGGAGAGGAGGAGAGGGGGAAGGATAGGTGGAGGGAAGGTAATTGGTGGGATCACACCTACAGTGCATCTTACAAGGATACATGTTAAATTTACTAAGTGTAGAATATAAATGGCTTAACACAATAACTAAGAAAATGTGGTGAAGGCTATGTTAACCAGTTTGATGAAAATATTTCAAATTGTATACAAAACCAGCACATTCTACCCCATGATCGCATTAATGTACACAGCTATGATTTAATAATAAAAAAAAAAGAAAGCATATCAACAACCCAATGAATCATCTTAAGGAAATGGAAAAGAAAGAGAAATCCAATCCCAAATCTAGTGGAAGAAAAGAAATAACAAAATTAAATCGGAAATAAATGAAATTGAAAACAAGACTCATTCAGAAAATTAATAAAACAAAAAGTTTCTTTGAAAAGATAAATAAAATCAATAAACCTCTGGCCAGATTAACTCAAAAAAGAAAAGTAAAATCTCTCATAATCTCAATCAGAAACAAAATAACCAAGACCACAGAGATACAAGAGATGATCTCTGACTACTACAAGAAACTCTACACCCAGAAATTTGACAATGTGGAGGAAATGGACCAATACATGGAATCACATCATCTCCCTAGGCATAACCAGGAAGAAATAGATCTCTTGAACAGATGACTAGCAAGGCTTGAGAACTAAAAAACAATAACAAAGCTTGCAACAACAACAACAAAGATCCCTGGACCAGATAGCTTCACATAAGAATTCTATCAAACTTTCAAAGAAGAGATTGCACCTATACTGCAGAACCTATTCCAAAACATTGACAAGGAAAGAACCTTCCTCAACACATTCTATGAAGCAAATATCACCCTGATACCAAAACCAGGAAAAGATCCAACTAAAAAGGAAAATTACAGACCAATTTTACTAATGAAGTTTGATGCAAAAATACTCAATAAAATCTTAGCTAATAGTTTACAGCTGCACATTAAAAAATAAAGACATCACGATCAAGTAGGCTTTATTCCAGGGATGCAAGGCTGGTTTAACATATGCAAAACCACTGGGAGGCTGAAGCAAGAGAATTGCTTAAGCCCAGGAGTTGGAGGTTGCTGTGAGCTGTGACACCATGGCACTGTACCAAGGGTGACACAGTGAGTCTCTGTCTGAAAAAAATAACAAACTTATGCAAAACCATAAACGTAGTTTGCCATATCAATAGAAGCAAAAACAGAAACCATATGATCCTCTCAATAGAATCAAAAAAAGTCATTGATAAAATTCAGCCCTCTTTTCTAACAAGAACACTTAAGAATATAGGCATAGGTGGCACATTTATCAAACTGCTTGAAGCCATCTACAAACACAGCTAATATACTAAATGGAGTAAAATTGACAACTTTTCCACTTAGAACTGGAACCAGACAAGGATGTCCTCTATTGCCATTACTATTCAACATTGTGCTGGAAGTTCTTGCCAATAAAATCAGGCAAGCAAAGTATATAAAGGGCATCCAAATGGGGGCAAAGGAGGTCAAACTTTCACCCTTTGCCAATGACATGATCTTATACTTACAGAACCCCAGAGAATCAACCACAAGATTCCTAGAAGTGATTTAAAAAAATACAGTAATGTCTCAGGGTATAAAATCAGTGTCCACAAATTATTAGCCTTAACATATGCCAAATCAAGAAGCTAATCAAAGACAAAGTTCCCTTCATAGTAGCTTCAAAGACAATGAAATATTTAAGAATATACCTAACAAAACAGGTGAAGGACCTCTACAAGGAAAATCATGAAACCCTAAGAAATGAAATAGCAATAAGACATTAGCAAATGGAAGAACATACCATGCTCTTGGCTAGGAATAATCAACATTGTTAAAATGTCTATATTACACAAAGAAATCTACATATTCAATGTAATCCCCATTAAAATACCAACATCATACTTTGAATAAGTGGAAAAAATAGTTCTTCATTTTGTATGGAACCAGAAAAAAACTATATAGTCAAGGCAATTCTTGGTAATAAAAACAAATCTGGAGACATCACTCTACCAGACTTCAGGTTATATTACAAGTCCACAATGATCTTGTTTATCATAGCTCAATTTACAAAGTAGAATTGCATTGGCACAATAAGAGAGACATAAATCCAAACAACAATTTAAAAAAAGAAAAAGAAAAAGAAGAGACATAGACATACAGAACCAAATAGAAAACCAAGAAATGAAACCAGTCTCTTACAGCCATCTGATCTTTGATAAACCAAACAAAAGCATACACTGGGGAAAAGAATCCCTATTTAATAACTGGTGCTGGGAGAACTGGATAACCACATGTAAAAGACTGAAACTCAACCCACACTTTTCACCACTTATAAAAATTGACTCAAGGTTTAAATCTAAGATATGAAATGATAAAAATAATAGAAGAAAGTATAGGAAAAACTCTTGAGGATGACAGCCTGGGGAAAGAGTCTATGAAGAAGACTTCAGTGTATCAACAACAAAATAAACAAATGGTACTTAATTAACCTGAAAAACTTATGTACAACTAAGGACACAACAACCAAAGCAAAAAAACAACCTTCAGAATGGGAAAAGATATTTGCATGTTATAAATCTGACAAAGGCTTAATAACTAGAATCTACAGAAAAACTCAAATCAATCAACAAAAAAAGAACAAACAATCCCATCTATCACTGGGCAAGAGACATGAACCTTCTCTAAGGAAAACAGACAAATGGCTAACATATGAAAAAATACTCATTGTCCCTAACCGTCAGAGAAATGCAAATCAAAACTAGCCTGAGATACCACCTAACCCCAGTGAGAATAGCCCACATCACAAAGCCCCAAAGCTGAGCTGCTAATGCAGATGCGGAGAGAAGGGAACATTTTGACACTGTTGGTGGGACTGCAAGCTCTTTTGCAATCCTCTTTGGAAACAAATACAGAGAATTCTCAAAGAACTTAAATAGACCTTTCATTTGATCCTGCAATCATCTAAGCATCTACCCAGAAGAAAAAAATCCTTTTATCATTTGCACTAGACTGTTTATTGCAGCTCAATTTACAATTGCCAAAATGTGGAAACAACCTAAAGGTCCATCAATCCAGGAATGGATTAACAAACTGTCATATATTTATACCACACAACACTATTCATTCATAAAAAAGATGGTGACTTTATATCTTTTTTATTAACCTGAATGGAGATGGAACACATTCTTCTTAGTAAATATGATAAGAATTGAAAAGCAAGTATCCAATATACTCAATACTAATATGAAGCCAGTAGACAATCTAATACATGCCCACACAAGAGAAAAACTCAATTTAATTCAAGATAGAGGAAGGGAAGAAAGAGGGAGGGTGACTGGTGTGCTCCCACTTAATGGGCACAATGTGGGGGTATATGGTATACCTCTTGGGGGTGGGAAACAACTACAATAGGGACTATACCTAACAAATGCAAACATTGTAAGCTAATTCTCTGTACCCTCAAATTAACCTGAAACTTAAAAAAAAGACTGTTAAGAAAAATGAATTGTGTTATATTTATAAATTAATTTAGAGAAATTACTTCAGCATAATATGTTCAATCCATATATACAATGGTATATTTCTCCATTTATTCAAATCCTCTTTTTCAGCTGTCAGCTCTATTACTATGACTTTCAAATGTTTCTATCCCTAAACTTTTCTCCAAATTTTTGTTCATATTTTCAACTACTCCCTCTACCTACCTTAATGTTACCCTTCCTTAAAAGCCTTCCACCATTTTTTCATGATAATCTCATCTATACCTGAACTCCTAAAATAATAAATGTGCCCCACTTATTTGATCTTGTATCATTTTAGCTATATTTTTTGCATACATGAAATATCTTTTCATCAAGACTTTAAGACCCTTATGGTCTACTTCTGTATCATGTATATTTGTGTTCAATGTATAATACTGATTGTGACAATATTAGCTTGTAAGTTATATTATAAAATTAAATTCTAAACTGAACTATTAAACTATAATATAGTAAAAGATCCTTGTACTTGAAGTCCAATACTTGCTTACTGTGGAATCCTAGGTTAGGTATATTCACTTTAAGCTTCACTTTCCCCACTCTTGCTTAAAGTTGCCTACTTCACAGGGTACTCACAAAGAATAAATTATGAGAAATAAATGATATGAAAATGGTTGTTAAAACATCAAACATTATAAAAATTTATTATTATAGTAAAATAACAATAGGATACTATTTGAAACCAAGCAAAACAAAACATATTTTCAAAGACCATAACGTAAAAGTAAAGATATTTTTGCTCCTAAGATGCGTTTTAAACTGAAAACAAGAATGGAGAAGAGTTTTTTAAGTCCATAAATCACTAGGCTATTAACTCATTTTTAAGTGAGCTAGAGATTTTCAAAATTATATTCAAATGTTACGGAAGTATTTCATAGAGGACAACCATCACATGATGCCACAAAATGTTTCTTGGTGCCACAGTCAAAAAGAGTGTGGAGTTGGAGGGATGACTGATCCCAAGAAGTTAAACATGTACATTTCCATGCAAAAAATTCACATACTCTCTCTGTGTTAAAGAAAAAAAAGAATTAGAAAGCTCTTTAAGGTCCAATATGAGTAAATATACAAAATACTGTAAATATTGTTAAATTAAAAAAATCAAGGATACAGAACAATATACATGTTTCCACTTGTAAACAAATTATGTGGAAGGAAAATATATATTCATATTTGCTTCAATGTCCATTAAAATATCTAAATGCTACCTACATAAGAAACTAAATGTAATAGTCAGTTATTGGTGGAAAGAGGTAGGAACTGAAGAATAAGAAACCAGATGAGAAGATTTTTATATACCTTTACATACTTTTTAATTTGTGATCTGTGTGAATGCATTACCTAACCAAAACACTTAAATTTTTTAATTAAAACTTTTTTTTTTGAGATAGAGTCTTACTATGTCACCGCAAGTAGAGTGCCATGGAGTCACAGCTCATAGCAACCTCCAACTCTTAGGTTTAAGTGATTCTCTTGCCTCAGCCTCCCAAGTAGCTGGGACTACAGGTGCCCGCCACAACACTCAGCTATTTTTTTGGTTGTAGTTGTCATTGTTGTTTGGCAGGCCCAGGCTGGATTCGAACCCACCAGCTCCAGTGTACATGGCTGGTGCCCTAGCTGCTGAGCTACAGGCACCAAGCCTAATCAAAACATTTTAAAGTCACATATTTTGGCATCTTTTTTAGAAGACATAGTATTTGCTTCAATTATAAATTAATAACTAATGTAAAAAGTTAGACTTAAGTGAACTTTCACCTTCATCTGAGCTCTGAAAATACTAAATGTGTCCCATTCATTTGATCATATTAGTTATATTTTTAGTTTATTTTTATTTGAGCATATTAGTTATATTTTTATGTAAGTGGCCCATAACTTCGATGAATTATAGTAAACATTTTCTATATTCTAAAAATGCATCAAACTTTCTAATTACTCTCACCTCTAAAATCTTGAAAACGTCTATAGCTCTTCAATGCTAAAAGGGCAGACTTTAGGGAAATCTCTCCCTTTTCTGTAAAGAGAAAAACAGTACAAAGATAAATTAAAATCTTAAAAAAAAAAAAACAGGTCTTACAAACCAAACTAAATTGGTTCATTTACTGTCCCTCTAAAGCATCTTACGGTTGTCTGTCCTGTACACTTCTACTGACTGCCTATCCAAATTCTATTCATGTCAAAACCAGCTCAAAAGTCTAGTTTTCCAAAAAGCTTTCCCTAGATTACATACTTCCCTCTCACTATTGCTCTATCCCTACCCTTCTTTCACAACCTAATTTCTGGGAAGAATGTTTTGATTCATCATACCACTGCTATTTGACTTCCAATCAACTAAAACCATTGTTACCAAGTTCAACAGTTAGCAACTTATTGCCAAACTAATGTGTACTTTTACAATTTTGTCTTACTTAACACTTTCTCTAAACTCTTTCCTTTGTTTTGTTGATATAACTTTCCCTTAGTCTCCCTCCTATTGTTCTGATTACTTCTTATTGATGTCCTTTAGAAATTTCTCTTTCTCTGTTATTACTTAAATATCAGCATGCCCTAGTGCTATGTCCTCAGCCATCTTCTCATTACACTCCATAAACATTCCCTGAATTCTCCTATAAGTATAAGCTATATTTTGATGACTCCCAGACATTTCCAGCCTAGACCACTGTCTAGTGCACATCTTCAACTCTTATGTTCACAGATACCTCAAATACAATACATCCTAAACTGAACTACTCATCTCTGTACCAAAATCTGATCCTCCTCCTGTATTCCTTATCTTATTATCAGGTATCACCATGAAATAAATCTCCCGAGCCAGAAATCTGTTACTCATCCTCTCTTCCCTAATTTAAATAGTGGTGAGGTTGTGCCTCCTTCATCTCAAACCTTTCCACTTCTATCCATCTCTAGAGCCAATGCTGTACTTCAACACTCCCAGGATTTAACCTGGATTACTGCATGCCTTTTATGTCTTCCTGCTTCCAATCTTGCCCTCCTTCAGTCTTCTCTTACTACTGCTATCAGAATGCCCAGTATAAAGACAAAATTAACTTTTTTACTTTGAATTCGTCAGTGACTTTTTTTTTTTGCAGTGTTTGGCCAGGGCTAGGTTTGAACCCAACACCTCTAGCATATGGAGCCGGCGCCCTACTCCTTTGAGCCACAGGCGCCACCCCTCTTCAATGACTCTTTAGAGACTTCAGAATAAAGTTCAAATCCTTTTACTCACAAAAAACAAATAAGTAAAATCCTTGTTGAGCTTACTGGACTATATGGCCACCTCATTTCTCTCTCTCTTCTACTATCCACTCCCAAGTCAATAAATAAACTTTGATTCACATCAAAAGGAGCTGTGGAGCTTGGTGAAAAAATATACACACAGTTACATACATACACAAGTGCACATGTACACCTTTGCCCTGATCAAATATTCTGGACTACTTAAGAGTTCCTGACTTCTTGAAAAAACTTCTTTATTCTATAATTTTCACAAACTGTGTATTCTCTCCCAACTCCTTCCAGGCTCCTTCCCTATACCCCCAATTCTTGGCATATCTCAGAGATATTGTGGACTTATTCCAAAGTGCTACAATAAAGCAAGTAACCAAAACTGGAGTGAAGGGCTTCCTAGTGCATGTAAAAACTATGTGTACTATAGTCTATTAAATGTGCAATAGCATTATGTATAAAAATAATCAATGTCTTAAAATATTAAAAATATTAAAAATACTTTCTTGCTAAAATATACTCAGGATCATCTGAGCCATTAGCAAGTTGTAATCTTTTTTTTTATGGTGGAGGGTCTTGCCTAGATGTTGATGGCTGCTGACTGACCAATCAGATAGGAGTTGCTAAAGGTTGGAATGGCTGTGGCAATTTCTTAAACAAGACAACAATGAAGTTGACTGCATCAACTGACTCTTCTTTTCAAGAAAGATCTCTCTGTAGCATGCAATGTTGTTTGATAGCATTTTACCTACAATAGAACTTCTTTCAAAATTGGAGTCAAGGCTCTAAAACCCTAACACTGCTTTATCAGCTAAGTTTACCTAATCTTCCAGACCCTCCATTGTTAACTGAACAATGTTCATAGCATCTTCACCTAAAGTAGATTCTACCTTAAGAAACCACTGTCTTTGCACATCCATAAGAAACAACTCCTCATCTGTTCAAGTTTTATCATGAGACGGCATCAATTCAGTCACATCTTCAGGTTCTACTTCCAGTTCTCTTGTTATTTCCACCACATATCAATTTACTTCCTCCAATGAAGTCTTGAATTCCTTGAGCCCATCCATAAAGATTATAATCAACTTCTTCCAAATTCCTATTAATGTTAAAATTTTGATCTCCTCCCTTGAATCACAAATGTTCTAAATGACATCTCCATTGAAAATCTGTTGTTTGGTGTAGCTACCTTCATTGTCTTAGCAAGATCTTCTGGATAACCTACTGTAGCTTCTCCATCAGTGCTTGTTACTTCATCTTACACTTTTATGTTATGGAGATGGCTTCTTTCCTTAAATCTCATAAACCAACCTCTGTTATCTTCAAACTTTTCTTCTACAGCTTCTTCATCTCTCTCAGTCTTCATAGAATTTAAGAGAGTTAGGGCATTACTCTGGATTAGGTTTTGACTTAAGGAAATATCATGACTATTGTCATTTTCTATCCAGACTACTAAATCTTTCTCCATGTCAGCAGTAAGGCTGTTTCACTTTCTTATCATTGATGTATTCACTGTAGTAGCATCTTTAATGTTCTTCAAGAACTTTTGCTTTGAACTCACAACTTGGCTACCTGTTTAGCACAAAAGATCTTGCTTTAAGCCTATTTCAGTTTTGGACATGTCTTCCTCACTATGCTTAAACACTTCTAGCTTTTGATTTAAAGTGAGCAACATGCAACTCTTCCTTTCACTTGAACCCATAGAGACCATTGTAGGATTATTATTTAGCCTAATACTGCTGTAATGAACTTTTATGTTATGGAAATGTCTTCGTTCCATAAACCTCATAAACCAATCTCTCTTATCTTTAAACTTTTCTTCTATAGTTTCCTCACCTCTCTCAGTCTTCACAGATACTCTCAGGCAGTAGAGAGGCCCAAGAAGAGGAAGAGAGACAGGGGAACAGTCAGTGGATAGAGCAGTTAGGACCCACTCAATATTTATTGATCAAGTCCTCTATCTTATATAAGCACAGTTCATGGTGCCCCAAAACAGTTACAATAGCAATATCAAAGATCCCTCATCACTAATCACCATAATGAATATAAAAATAAAGAAAAAGTTTGAAATATCGTGAGAATTACCAAAATGTGACATGAGACATGAAATGAGCACAATGTGTTAGAAAAGTTGTACTATGAGACTTACTTGATGCAAGGTTGCCACAAACCTTTAATTTGTAAAAATCTTAATTATCTGCAAAGCACAATAAGGTGAAGTACAATAAAATGAGGAATATTCATTCATTTTAAAGGTACTCAACTCCAGTATCATCTTCTCCAGAAAGCCTCTTCTGACTAACCTAGCCAAACCTATGTAGGTTAGGTACCTATTGTGTATGTTACCATTAACACTATATGTTTATCTTTATTATAATATTTAACAACTGGTATTCTCACTGTTTGTCATCTCAAAATTTTTTGTGAAACTTTTATTTTTATGTATCTAGTGCCTAACAAACACTAGGTGTTCAATAAACTTTCAGCAAATGAACCAGCTCTTCTCTGAACTCTTATACAACTCACTATAATCACATCTCTGGCATTTTTTAGGAACTACCACATAACATTGCACAGCTCACTGAACTTTACCTATCTATTGTTATATACCTTTTTGTAGTACTTTATATTTATATTTTTCCTCAATTAGACTGTAAGTTTCCTAAATGTGAATATTTTATATTTGTTTGAATATACTACATATTACATAAGTTTGACATATAACAGACACTCAGGATTAGGTCTTACACATATAACCAGGTGGCTAAGCACTATACAATACCAAAGGGTACTGTTAAGTCAGATGACAACGTGCCCCTAGAGTTGAGCCATGCAGTGGACCCAGTCAAAATGATTGATGAAGTAATGCCAAATACATCTTTTATAATAATGTAAAAAAGAAAATACTTTAGGAATTTGTTTTTAATTAATAAAAAAGTTCACACAATAACTGCCAAAACATGACAATTGTAAGTGGTATACATAGTATTTTCTTTGAAAGTGCTGAGGATTCACACAATAACTGCCAAAACATGAAAATTATAAGTGGTAAATATAGTATTTTCTTTGAAAGTGCTGAGGATTCACACTCAATCAACCTCATGTTATAAATATCTCAGGCAGAGGGGAGAAAGTCCTCCCTTAGTTTCTTCCTAATAGAAGGTTCACTTCTGCCTGACTTTCTCAGAGAATTACAGTAGTCCCTCCTTATCTGTGGTTTCACTTTCCTTAGTTTTTGTTATGCATGGTCAACTGCAGTCTGAAATATTAAATGGAAAGTTCCAGAAATAAATAATTGATAAATTTTAAATTTACTACCATTCTGAGTAGTGTGATAAAATCTCATACTATTCTACCCTGTCTAGTCCCAGATATGAATCATCACTTTGCCCAGTACATATTGTACATGCTACTTATCCATTAGGCACTTAATAGTTGTCTTGATAATCAAATTGTGGCAGTATTGCACTGCTTACATTTAAGTAACCCTTGTTTTACTTACATATGTCCCTCCAAAGTGTAAAAGTAGTGATGCTAGCATATTGTAATAATTGTTATTATTTTATTACCAGTTATTGTATTTTATTATCAATTATTCTTAACCTCTTACTGGGCCTAAATTATAAATTAAACTTTATCATAGGTAAGTATATATAGGAAAAAACATAATACATATAGAGTTCAGTACTATCCACAGTCTCAGGCATCCCCTGAGGGCCTCGGAACATATCCCCCACAGATAAAGGAGGACTACTGTACTTCACCTTCTCTAATTTATATAACAGGTGATCAAAACGTCAATCATAACCTAAAGAAATCAATGCAGAATATTTGATAAAGCTATAAAGCAAGGACTTTAAAAAGTCTTATTAACTTACAGACTTATTAAAAGTCTATTCAAAGATTTTCCGTCAAGATAAATTTATGATCTCAGCAGATTGTTTTTCCATTAGGATAGTAATAAGAAAAATTGCTGAAAAAGTGATAAATGGAAAATAAGGGAAGGGGATGAAATAATTTTGTCACTTAATTAAGAAAATCAACTTATAATGATTAAATATACCATCAGCATCAAGTGTTTTCTCTAACATCTGATGTTCTTCAGGCTTTAAAGAAATATTGAGGTGGTTAAAAGCATTTTCCAAGTCATTAACTTGAATTCTGTCATAGTTTATCAAGTTGACAGTATCAAGAGCAGCGTATATTTCTGAAAGCAAATGGAGATTCTGTAAGTCACAATACTCTTTAGAAATAGAGTGTTTACTTTCTAAACTTTAGAACAATAATGTACCTAAAATTCTAGACTACTGTCCAAACTTATGTCAATTAACATTATCTCTGTGATTCCAAAATTAATAAAATTAACCCAAAATACTTTATTTCAATTATTTTCATGAGTCATTTATATCATTATCAGAAAATAAAGTTGACAGAGCTCTTTAAAATTTAACTAAATAGGCTTGGCGCCTGTGGCTCAACGGGCTAAGGCACCAGCCACGTATACCTGAGCTGGCGGGTTCAAATCCAGCCCAGGCCCACCAAACAACAATGACAGCTGCAACCAAAAAAATTTAACTAAATAAAATGATCAGCTTTTAAAAATTAAATTACCACCATTATTGCATTCACTCAGGAAATGTTTACTTCAGGGATCATGTCTGCCTATATGGAATTACTCAAATTTCAGAATATAAAAATATTAGGCCTAAATTTTATTCTTACAGATTCTGTTGCCCCATTCACTTTTTGTTTTTTGATCACAACTTTTGTTCTCCTATTAAAAGTTCCTCCAAAAGTGTGGGAGTATTAAGGTTTTAGAAATGTTATATGCCTAAATTTTTAATCTAAAAGTGAAAACCTAACCTTTGCTTTTTAACCAAAAAGATACCTATTTACAAGAGTCAGATGCCACAAAATCTATAGATGGAATGTGAACTGAAGAGTTTCAAGGTTATAAGAAATAGAAGTAAGGGTTTTTCTGTGAAGAAAATTAAAACATTAGAAGATCTTTCAAGCTAAAGCATTTCATATTCCTCCCTGGTCTTACCAAAGCTGCTAGGAGTTTTCTGCTCTAGACAGGATTCTTAGGATTACAGCTGTGGCTTGACTGCTTCATCAATGAGTTACACAAATCATTATATACTTACGGTCACTATTTGGATCATAATCTCTAGTTTATCAAAGAGAATATAAAATTTTTTTAAAGATGCAAAGTACAACTACGCAAAAGAGTTACTGAATTAACCTACTAGGTAAGTCTTATTTTCCAACAAGCCAGACAGCTTTTTCCATCTCCACATCTAATTCTTCATTAAATTTGGACTTTTCTAAAAGGTTTCAGACACACATCTCAAATTTAGGTTGAAACTACTCTAATTTTCCCAACTATCCCAAAGAGTCCTGACATGCAAGAAGATAATTTTCTCTTTCTTAATTAAAATAGAAAAGGGAAGAGAAGAGGGGGGAAGGAAAAGGGAAAGATCCATGAACTAAAGACTTCTTTGGGCAGCCAATCTACTTTGTTTACAAATTTGCTATCTCAGCCTCTGTATGTTCTTCTCTCACAAGATCACTCTCTCTGCCTTTTTGGCTCCATTCCTTAGTCTTATCTCCTATATTGTTATATACTTTTACCTTTATCACTTATACATACCAGTATCTCCTATGTATTTTTATTTCCTATATATTATAATATACCATTTTCTACACATCTCTGTCCTCTACTCATATCAAATGCTTACAAATGTATATCATTTCTGTCCAGGCAAGGTGGCTCATTCCTGTAATCCTAGCACTCTGGGAGGCCAAAGTGGGAGAATTACTTGAGCTCAGGAGTTTGAGACCAGCCTGAGTAAGAATGAGACACTGTCGTGGCTCGGCACCTGTGGCTCAATGGGCTAAGGTGCCAGCCACGTACACCTGAGCTGGTGGGTTCGAATCCAGCCCAGGCCCGCCAAACAACAATGATGGCTGCAACCAAAAAATGGCCAGGCATTGTGGCGGGCGCCTGTAGTTCCAGTGACTTGGGAGGCAGAGGCAAGAGACTCGCTTAAGCCCAGGAATTGGAGGTTGCTGTGAGCTGTGATACCACAGCACTCTATCCAGGGGTGAAAGCTTAAGGCTCTGTCTCAAAAAAAAAAAAAAAAAAAAAAGAATGAGACACTGTCTCTACTAAAAAATAGAAAAATTATCCAGGAGTCAAGGCAGGCACCTGTAGTGCCCAGCTACTTGGGAGACTGAGGTAGGAGGATCACTTGAACCCAGAAGGAGTTTGAGGTTGCTTTGAGGTACGCTGATGCCATGACACTCTAGCCTGGGAAACAGAGTGAGACTCTGTCCCAAAAAAAGAGACACTCTATAGAAAGTGAGAAGACGAGCAAAAGACTCAGAGAAAAATATTTGGTAATTATGTAAATGATAAAAGACCTCTGTTCAGAATACATAAGTAAATATGAAAACAAACGACCCAACTTGGAAAAAAGGAGCAAAAAATGTGAATAGACACTTCACTAAAGAAGATATATGAATAAGTATATGAGAAGATACTCCACATCATTAGTCATTAATGAAATACAAAGTAAAACCACAAAGAAATATTATTATGTACTTGTCAAATGGTTAAAATTTACAAGAATGATGACTATCCCAACTATTTGCAAGAATTTGGAAGAACTGAAACTATCATACACTACTGATATGGGAATGCAAAATGGAGTAACCATTTTAGAGAACAGTTTGGCAGTTTCTTTAAAAGTTAGATATACATGGCAGTTGCCACCTCAGATATGGTGGCTGCCACCTTGCCCGCACCACCACCTCCCTCTGCTGCATGCGGGCCAACATCCGCCAGGCACAGGGCTGTCTATGAGAGAGAAGCTCCTCATACTGTTCCCTGAAAATACCTACGACTGGCTTTTCTAGACAATAAGTTTTTGGCTATTTGAGCTTTTTTGGGGTATTTTTTGTCATTTTTGTTTTTGCTAATTTGTTTGGTTGGTTATATTCTTAACTTCCATCAAGAGCACGGACTCCTATATTTTTGGTCATGAAGAAGAGTTTTGCTGTGCTCAAACTGGCAAGCATTTCAAGGAATGCTTCTAGCCCAGCCCCTCAAAATCCTTGAATTAAAACAGAGGTCTTAACACCATGCCAATCAATACCATTTCTTCTATCACTTTCATTCTCTCTTCCTGTCCTCATTCCCTCCTGTTCTTCAATTATTTCCTTTCATCCCCCCCTTCCCTTTTTTCTTTTTCTTTTATCTTTCTCTTTCTTTCTTTTTTCTTCTTCTTTTTTTCTTTTCCTCTTGTTTCTCCCTGCTTGCACTTTACCCTTCTCTTCCTTTTGACCTAAGTTCTGAGACAAGGTAATTTGAAGCAAAGGACCAACCAACAAGGAAAAAGGAAGACAAGGAGGTGAACAAATAGAAGGAACACAAGAGAAGGAACCAACAGAAAAATTCAGGCAACATGAAAGACCAAAACAGAGCAACTCCCCCAAGGGACCACGAGACAGTTACTGGAGAAGACTCCACCGATAAAGAATTAATGGATCTGACAGAAAGGGAATTTAAAATATGGATAATAAAGACAGTAAAAGGAATGTACAAGAAAATGCAAAAACAGAACCAAAAGTTGGACAAGAGATATGTAGAATATAGAAAGGATATGGTGGTGCTTAAGGAAATGAAGAAGACAATTACAGAATGTAAAAATGCAGTGGAAAAAATCAAAAATAGGTTAGACCATGGAGGATAAAGAACCTCAGAGTTAGCAGATAAGGTTTTCAAGTTAACCCATGTAGTCAAAGAGGCAGAAAAGAAGACAGAGAAATCAGAACAGTCACTTAGAGAACTATGAGACTCCATGAAACATTCAAACATATGAATAATAGGGATCCCTGAAGGGGAAGAAGATTGTCCCAAAGGAACAGAAGCCCTACTGGAGACTTATCATAAGTGAAAACTTCCCAAGTTTTCCTAAAGATCCCAACACACTCCTTTCAGATGGATATCAAACCCTGGGTCATCTCAACTCAAATAGACCTTCTCTAAGACACATTGTAATGAACCTGTCCAAAGTCAAGATGAAAAAACAATTCTGCAAACAGCCAAAAGTGCCAACTGACCTACAGAGGCAGAGCCATTAGCATGATGGGAGACTTTTCAACTGAAACTTTCCAAGCCAGAAGAGCATGGTCATCCACCATCAGCATTCTTAAACAAAACCACTTTCAGCCCAAAACTCTGTATCCTGCTAAACTAAGCTTCAACATTAATGGAGAAATCAAATCTTTTGCAGACACACAAACACTGAAGAAATTTGCCACAAGAGCATCTCTACAAAAAATACTTAGACCTATTATCAATACTGACCATTACAATGGACCACCACCAAAGTAAACACCTAGAAGCTAAGGGCCAAAACTTAGCTTCCACAATGGTGGAAAGAATAAAACTCCACAATGGACTTTCACAAAATAAGATGAATAGAACTCCAAGACACTTATCAATTCTCTAAATAAATGTCAATGAATTGAATTCCCCACTGAAAAGGTACAGGCTGGCTGACTGGATAAAAGCATAAGTCATCCATATGCTGTCTGCAGGAAACACATCCAGCCTGAAAGGACAAATCAAACCTCAGGGTTAAGAGATGGAACACAATATTTCAAGCAAATGGAAATCAGAAGAAAGGAGGGGTTACAATCTTATTTTCAGATACAAGCAGATTTAAAGCAACTAAAGCTAGACAGACAAAGATGGACACTTTATACTGGTCAAAAAAACCACTACAACATGAAGACATTTCAATTTTAAATATTTATGCACCCAATTAAATGCTCCCCAATTTATGAAACAGACCTTGATGGGTCTGAACAATATGATATCCTATAATACCATAATAGCCAGAGATTTTAACACCCTTGCAACAGAACTGGCCTGATCCTCTGAATAGAAACTAAACAAAGAAACAAAGGACTTAAATGTGACCCTAGAACAAATTGGATTAATAGACATATACAGAACACACCATCCAAAAGCTAAAGAATATACATTTTTCCTATCACCCCATGATACATACTCCAAAATAGACCACATTCTAGGATACAAATCAAACCTTAGCAAAATTGAAAGAATAGAAATTATACCTTGTATCTTCTCAAACCACAAGGTAATAAAGGTAGAACTTGATACCAACAAAAATGTTCATCCTCACACAAAGATATGGAAATTAAACATCTTATACTGAATAATAGTCAAGTTCAGGAGGAGATGAAAGAGGAAATCATTAAATTGTCCAAATATAACAACAATGAAGACAGAAGCTATCAAAACCTGTGGGATACAGCAAAAGTAATCTTAAGTGGAAAATTTGGGGGTGCCCACAGCTCAAACGGCTAGGGCGCTGGCCACATACACCTAGGGTGATGGGTTTGAACCTGGCCCGGGTCTGCTAAGCAATAATGACAACTGAAACCAAAAAACAGCCAGGCGTTGTAGTGGGTTCCTGTAGTCCTAGATACTTGTGAGGCCGAGGCAAGAGAATCGCTTAAGTCCAAGAGTTTGAGGTTGCTGTGTGATGTGATGCCAAGGCACTCTACTCAGGGTGACAGGTTGAGACTCTGTCTAAAAAAAAAGGGAAATTTATCACATTAGATTCCTACATTCAAAGAACAGAGAACACACCAACAAACTCATGAACCGTCTTATGGAAATGGAAAAGGAAGAACAGTCTAATTCCAAATTCAGCAGAAGAAAAGAAATAACCAAAATTAAATCAGACATTAGTGAAATTGAAAACAAAAGAATCATTCAGTAAATTAACTAAACAAAAAGTCAGGTTTTTGAAAAAATAAAATCAATAACCCTTTCGCCAGAAACAGAAAAGTAAAATCTCTAATAACCTTCATCAGAAACAATAAAGGAGAAATAACAGATGCCACAGAAATATATGAGTACGAGAAGAAACTCTATGCCCAGAAATTTGACAATGTGGAGGAAATGGACCAATACCTGGATTTGCACCTAGACTCTCCCTAGACTTAACCAAGAAGAAATAAATCTCTTGAACAGACCAATTTCAAGAACCAAGATCAAACAAACAATAAAAAAATCTCCCAACAAAAAAATGCGCTGGACCAGATGGCTTCACACCAGAATTCTATCAAACCTTCAAAGAAGAGCTTATACCCATGCTGCAGAAATTATTATAAAAAATTGAGAAGGAAGGAATCTTCCCCAACACGTTCTACAAAGCAAACATCACCCTGATACCAAAACCAGGAAAAGACCCAACTAAAAAGGAGAACTTTAGACCAATTTCACTAATGAATATAGACGCAAAAATTCTGAATAAAATCCTAGCCAATAGATTCAGCAGCACATTGAAAAAAATCATTCATCACAATCAAGTAGGTTTCATCCCAGGGATGCAAGGCTGGTTTAACATATGCAAGTCCATAAATGTAATTCACCATATCAACAGAAGCAAAAACAAAATGATCCTCTCAATAGATGCGGAAAAAGCATTTGATAAAATTCAACATCCTTTTCTAATTAGAATACTTAAGAATTTAGACATAGGTGGCACATTTCTTAAACTGATTGAAGCCACCATCTATGACAAACCCATAGCTAATATTATATTTCAGTAAAACTGAAAGCTTTTCCACTTAAAACTGAACCAGACAAGGTTGTCCCCTATCACCACTACTAAAATTCAATATAGTGCTGGAAGTTCTTGCCAATACAATCAGGCAAGAAAAGGAAATAAAGGGCATCCAAATGGGAGCAGAGGTGGTCAAACTCTCTTTGCCAACAATATGATCTTACATTTAGAGAATCCCAAAGACTCAACCACAAGACTACTGGAAGTCATCAAAAAATACAGTAATGTCTCAGTATATAAAATCAATGTCCATAAATTGGAAGCCATTGTATATGCCAATAACAGCTGAGATGAGAAGCTAATTGAGGACACAATTCCATCCACAGTAGCTTCCAAAAAAATGAAATACCTAGGAATACACCTAACAAAAGAGGTGAAGAACCTCTGCAAAGGAAATTATGAAACCCTAAGAAAAGAAATAGCAGAAGATATTAACAAATACAAAAACATACCATGCTCAAGGCTGGGAAGAATCAACATTGTGAAAATGTCTATACTTCCCAAAGCAATCTACAAATTCAATGCAATTCCCCATTAAAATACCATTATCATACTTTTAAGATTTGGAAAAAATAATTCTTCATTTTGTATGGAACCAGAAAAAATCCATATAGCCAAGGCAATTCTTAGTAATAAAACATTGCTGGGGTTCTCTCCCTACCATATTTTATCCTATACTACAAGACCACAGTAATCAAAACAGCATCGTATTGCAAAAAAAAATAGAGACATGAACATTTGGAACTGAATAGAAAACCATGAGATGAAACTAACATCGTATAGCCACCCAATCTTTGATAAACCAAACAAGAACATACACTGGGGGAAAGAATCTGTATTTAATAAATGGTATTGGGAAAACTGGATTACCACATGTAAAAGACTGGGACCTGCACCTTTCTCCACTCACAAAAATGGATTCAAGCAAGATAAAAGATTCAAACTTAAGGCAGGAAACAATAAAAATCCTCAAAAAAGTGTAGAGAAAACACTTCAAGATATCAGCCTGGGGAAAGATTTTATGAAGAAGACTTCCATGGCAATTGCAAAAACAACAAAAATAGACAAATAGGACTTAATTAAACTGAAAAACTTCTGTATGGCTAAGGACACAACAACCAAAGCAAACAATCTTCAGAATGGGAAAAGATATTTGCGTATTATGAATCAGACAAAAGCTTGATAACTAGGATCTATAGAGAATATAAACTAATCAACAAAAAAAGACCAAACAATCCCATATATCACTGGGCAAAAGAGATAAAGAGAACTTTCTCTAAAGAAGAAAGATGAATGGCTAACAAACATATGAAAAAATGCTCATCTTCCCTAATTATCAGAGAAATACAAATCAAAAATACCCTGAGCTGGCTTCGCGCCTGTGGCTCAAGCGACTAAGGAGCCAGCCACGTACACCTGAGCTGGTGGGTTCGAATCTAACCAGGGCCCACCAAACAACAATGATGGCTGCAACCAAAAAAAAAAAAAATGGCCAGGCATTGTGGTGGGCGCCTGTAGTCCTAGGTACTTGGGAGGCGGAGCCAGGAGACTCGCTTGAGCCCAGGAATTGGAGGTTGCTGTGAGCTGTGATGCCACAGCACTCTATCCAAGGTGACAGCTTGAGGTTCTATCTCAAAAAAATATATATACCCTGAGTTATCACCTAACCCCAGTGAGTATGGCCCACATCACCCAAGCCTTAAAGGTGCAGATGCTGGTGTGCATAGATGTGGAGAGACAGGAACACTTTTACACAGCTGGTGGGACTGCAAACTAATACAACCTTTTTGGAAGGAAGTATGAAGAATCCTCAAAGAACTCAAATTAGACCTCCTATTTGATACCACAATCTCTTTACTAGTCATCTACCCAGAAGAAAAAAAAATCCTTTTATCATAAGGACATTTGCACTAGACTGTTGATTACAGCTCAATTCTTCTTAATAAAGCATCACAAGAATGGAGAAGCAAGAATTCAATGTACTCAATTCTAAAATTAAGGCAGTAGATGAGCTAAAACAAGCAGTAGGGTAGGGGGAATGAAGTACTGGGGAAAGGGGAAGTGAGAGGGAGATGGGGGACATGGTATATAGCACACCTCTTGGAGGCAGGACACAAGTACAAGAGGGACTTTATCTAACAAATGCAATCAGTGTAAACTAATTCTTTGTACCTTCAATGAATCCCAAACAATAAAAAAAAAGTTAAACTTACCATAAGATCCAACCAACATACCCCTTGGAAATTACCCAAGAGAATAAAAGCATATGTGCATACAACAATTTGTACATGAATGATCACATCAACTTTATTTGCCAGAGCCGCAAAATAAAAGCAATCTAGTGTATATCACCAAGTAAACAGATAAACTGTGGTATATCTATAAAATGAAATGTATTTATAAAAAGTATCTATTAAAAAATATGAATACATGTTATATGAATAAATCTAATTATACTGAGTGAAATAAGGCAGCAAAAAAAAGAGCACAACTATTTCTATAAAATTCTGGAAAATTTACACATGAATCTAAAGTAAAAGAAAGCAGATGAGAGGTTTCCTGGGGATGTGAGGATGGAGGTTGGAGAAAAGAAAGAAATCACAAAGGGGCAGGAAGAAGGTGTAGGAATGAAAGATGTGTTTATTATCTTGATTGTGATAATGGTTTCATAGGGGTATGCATGTCTACATTTGTGAAAAAATATAAAAACATACAGTTTTTATATTAATTATATCTCACAATGCTGTTTAAATATAATAAGACAAGGTAATGAAAACTATGAAAAATATCTTAAAATAAAATATTAATAGACCCACCTTCAAATACAGGAGCTGGCTTACTTGCCTTCAAATTCTCCAAAATTTCTTTGAGACATACTTCACTATTTTCTAGAAAAGAAAATACAAGGATTATGAAATGGCAAATGTCAATGCTAGTAATCATTAAATAGGCATGACAAGATAGAAATGAAAAAATTTTGTGATATGTAAACATTCACAGGATAAAAACCAGCTAATTTAAAATAGTTTTACCCAGAATCTGTTTTCTCATAGCAAGGAAGAAACTCTGAAGTAATTTATTAATACTTGGCTTAAGTAATTTAAATTTTATGTACAGGCTTGGCGCCTGTGGCTCAACGGGCTAAGGCGCCAGCCACGTACACCTGAGCTGGCGGGTTCGAATCCAGCCCGGGCCGCCAAACAACAATGACGGCTGCAACAAAAAAAATAATAATAAAAATAAATTTTATGTACATATTGTATAGGTTAGATGCTAAATAAAAATGGGATGCCTCTTAAAAATATTTCCAGGAGAAAAAACTATGCATTTTAATGAGTTCTCAATCTGCTTATGTTCTCATTATATTTCTAAGATGCAGTTTATCTCTCACCTATAAAAATGGCTCTTATCAAAAGGACAAAAATAGCAAGTGTTGGCTAGGATGTAGTAAAAGGGAAACTCTTATCCATTTATGGAAGGAAAATAAATTACTATAGCCATTATAAAAATAGTATAGAGGTTCCTCAAAAACTTAAAAACATATATATCTGAAGTAAATGAAATACATAAGTATGTCAAAGAGATATCTGCACTCTAATAGTCACTGCAGAATTGTTCATCCATAATAGCCAAGATAAGGAATCAACCAAAGTATCCATCCTTCAACAGATAAGTAGTTAATGAAAATGTGATAAATATTTAAGTTATTAAGTATTAAGTGTCCAATTTCCTTACGTGCTAATTTTGACAGTTGATAACTCTGACATTTCATGTTTTATTTTTATCATGAAGGTACAACCTCAGTCTTTCAAACACACATTTTGGCTTGTGATTATCTTTCAGTTTTTTTAGAGCAATTTTCATAAAACCATGGATAAATCAAAAATTCATGTTACTTTCAAATGTGATTTATGTCATAAACTAATGTGGTGCAGACAATTTGAAATATCAATGACATGTTTGGGAAGGATGTGGCTAATGAACGCATAGTATACGTCGACGGTTTAAAGAAGTTCTCTCCTGGTGATTTTAATCTTGAAAACGAGCCAAATTGGCTATCAGGTAACCAAGATAGATAATGATGAGCTTGAAAGCAGTATAGAAGTGAATCCATCTCAACCTTCATGTAAATAAGCAGCAAGTTTGACATTGCTGTTCCAACAATATTGGACCATTTAAAAAATATTAGCAAGGTAAAGAAGCTGGATGAATGGTTTCCACATGAATTAAATGAGCCGTCAGCAGAAAATCATCTTAAAGCTTGCCTTTCTTTACTGTCATGACATAAAGGCAAACCATTTCCACAATACATTGTTACATTTGATAAAAAATGAATTATTTTCACAAGCATTTGGCACAATGTTCGGGTAAATATGAAGTGCCAAAACAGTCCAAAACCAAATAGTCATCAAAAAAAGCTAATGGTGCAGTATTTGTCTTTCAGCTAACAGTTTCATAAAACCTGGTCAATCAATTATAGTACATGTCTATTGCAACCAATTCGTTGAAATGATGAGGATGCTTGCAAGTAAGCAGCCAAGTTGGTCAATAGAGACAGGCCAATCCTCTTGCAAGAGAGTGCTTGACCACATCGCGCACATAATATGTCACTCAAACTACACAAACTAGAGTTGGAAACTCTCCATCATCCACCATTCACCAGATCTTGCACCAAAATGACTACCAGGTTATTCCAGGCTTTGGACCACTTCTTGCCAGGAAAACATTCAATATATGGAAAACACCTTCGGTAATTTCACTGCCACTTGTTTCCAGGCTTCTTCACCACTGGCATGAACAAGCTACCACTTAAGATGGCAAAACTGTGTTGATAATTTAGGTGCATTCTTTGACTAATTGTACTGCTTCTTGTTTGAGATACAATAAACACACTTTTGATTCAAAATCAGTCATATCATATTTAATGACCTACACACACACACACACACACACAAACACAAACAATACTATTCAACCTTGAAAAAGAAGGAAATCCTGTCATTTGTGACAACATGGATGAGCCTGGAGGACATTATACTTAGTGAAAAGAGCCAGACACAGAAAGACAAATACTGCACGATCTTACTTATATGTAGAATCTAAACAAGTGGAACTCACAGATGCAGAGAGTATAATGGTATTACCAGATGCTATAGAGAGGGAGGGAGAAGCTGGTTAGTGGGAACAAAGTTTTAGTTGGACAGGAAGAATAAGTTCTAAAGATCTATTGTACAGCAAAGTAATTATAGTCAACAATAATATATACTTGATGGGCGGTGCCTGTGGCTCATCAAGTAGGGCCCCGGCCCCATATACCAAAGGTGGCAGGTTCAAACACGGCCTCGGCCGAACTGCAAAACAGAAAAATAGCCGGGCGTTGTGGTGGGCACCTGTAGTCCCAGCTACTCAGGAGGCTGAGGCAAGAGAATCACCTAAGCCCAGGAGTTGGAGGTTGCTGTGAGCTGTGTGACGCCATGGCACTCTATGGAGGGCAATAAAGTGAGACTCTGTCTCTACAAAAAAAAAATAATAATAATAATAATACATACTTGAAAATTGCTAAAAGGGTACATTTTAAATGTTATCACAAAAAAGTATAAGGATGCCAGGTGATGAATATGCTAACACCTTGATTTAATCATTCCACCATGTATACATATATCAAAACATATTGTACACAATACACATAACTTTTCATTTGCCAGTTAAAAAATTAAATACTTTCACTGATCAAAAAAATAAAATAGGCTTGGCGCCTGTGGCTCAACAGGCTAAGGCTCCAGCCACATACACCTGAGCTGGCGGGTTCGAATCCAGCCTGGGCCCGCCAAACAACAATGACGGCTGCAACCAAAAAATGGCCGGGCGTTGTGGCGGGCGCCTGTAGTCCCAGCTACTTGGGAGGCGGAGGCAGGAGACTCGCTT
>CAUYRH010070470.1:0-16514 GCA_963574655.1 Perodicticus potto
GCCTGTAGTCCCAGCTACTTGGGAGGCGGAGGCAGAAGACTCGCTTGAGCCCAGGAATTGGAGGTTGCTGTGAGCTGTGATGCTACGGCACTCTATCCAGGGTGACAGCTTGAGGCTCTGTCTCAAAAAAAAAAAAAAAAATAGCTTGGCATGTGGCAGCCGCCTGTAGTCTCAGCTACTGGGGAGGCTGAGGCTAGGGAATCACTTAAGCCCAAGAGTTTGAGGTTGCTGTGAGCTATAATGCTACAGCACTCTACCAAGGGCACCATAATGAGACTCTGTCTTAAAAAAAAAACAAAACATTTAACTGTCAGGAAAGCTGAATAAAGTAAATTCTATATACTGCTTCTGCAAATGAAAAAAAAAATTATTACTGTAAATAGAAGTTAGCAGAAAAGTCGACCTCCCACTAACTGGCAGAGTGTGAGAACTGTTTATGAACACTTGAGAATGTTCTTAATCTTGCTTCGTTTGCACTTTCCCCTGTACTCCCACATCTGATTTTGTATTTCTTCTTTCCTCGTGCTGTCTGTATCTCTCTTCTTCCTTTCCCACGGCTCTTCACCCTGTCATTTATTTATTTATTTTTGCTAATCCCTCTTTAGCAAATTCTTTGACTACCAAAGGTCCTTAATGCTTCATAATTTTGGAAATGACTAGATTTCAAAATGATCAATTAATGAGTTTCATTCAATGGCTTAAGTTAAAAATCAGGTGTGTTTAATTTTTTTTATTGTTTTTATCTGGAGATTAAGGTTTAATAGTTTTAAGTCTGCCACTTAAAACCCTCTACAAAATGAAAATACTTACCACAAGCATCTTACCACAAGCATTCAGCTGGCCAGTTCCTAAATTGATCCAAACCATACAATACTGAAAACTACACATTATAGGATATCATTTTTAAAAATAATCTAAGCCTGCACATTTTTAAAAATGCATAGGTCCATATACCAAACAGTAGCAATATGCTTATTAGCATAGTACTGACACAGGAAGTAATGGCAAATGAATGACCGTAAGCACTCTTGGGGTTAGATTACCAAGGACACTCACTTTCTATATTCCCTAACATTTAAATTATTATTATATTTTGAGACAGAGACTCAAGCTGTTGCCCTGGGTAGAGTGCCATGGCATCACAGCTCACAGCAATCTCCAACTCCTGGGCTTAAGTGATTCTCTTGTCTCAGCCTCCCAAGTAGCTGGCATTACAGGTGCCACCACAACGCCCAGCTATTTTTTTTGGTTGTTGTTGTCATTGTTGTTTGGAAGGCCCAGGCTGGGTTCAAACCCACCAGCTCTGGTGTATACGGCTGGAGCCTTAGCCACTTGAGCTACAGGCGCCGAGCCTAACATTTAAATTATTAAGGAGCATGGTTTGCTTTTGTCCCCTACCTGCTCACCCCAAAGAGGCAGCAATAAAGAATTTTTTTAAGCAGTTCCTAAATCCAACTTACAACCTCAGAGTTGAGGTTAGAGAGACCCTATGGCGATGAGAAGATGTGAAGTGCTACAAAAGCTGTGGAAAGAGTATCCCTAAATTCTCTAAAACAAGGATAAAAACCAAAGTGTCTAAGTGAAATAAAGAGAGCTTTTTTGGCTCGGCGCCTGTGGCTCAATGGGCTAAGGCACCAGCCACGTACACCTGAGCTGGCGGGTTCGAATCCAGCCCGGGCCCACCAAACAACAATGACGGCTGCAACCAAAAAATGGCCAGGTGTTGTGGTGGGTGCCTGTAGTCCCAGCTACTTGGGAGGCAGAGAAAGGAGACTCACTTAAGCCCAGGAATTGGAGATTGCGGTGAGCTGTGATGCCACAGCACTCTATCCAGGGTGACAGCTTGAGGCTCTGTCTCAACAAAGAGAGAGCTTTTCCCCCTTAGCTTTTCCAAGCAGGATTATGTTGTATGCTTCAAGACATCCCTGAACATTTTCCAACTTGTACCAACTGTGCTGTCTTCTCTTTGTATTTATTAAGAGTCTTTCTTCCTTCTCTTTGGGCAACTGTTTGCTTAAGCTATTCCTGGCCCAAATTGGAGGATAATGGAAGATATACATACAACATAACTTATAGTAACCATCTAAATACTTCACAGCACCTAGAATAATATAAATTCAGATTTAAGGCACTAACATTTAAAACTTGTAAGCTTATTCATTATTTTACCTTCCAATTCTATATGCAGATTGTTTCTGAAGATGTTTTTGAACAATGAAACAAAAACACTGTGTGAGCTAAAATCCTCCTAAACTAATTGGCAGGGACCTTATGTTGGCTAACCAAACTTTGATAATGTAGCTGCTATACTAGTAGGCTAAAAATCTTTCAAATAGATGGCAGGTCCCATTTTGAAAAGAGCTTAGTTCCTATTTTGAGAAGCTGAGTTCTCCGGAAGGCAATCAATAGGGTAAGGAAGGCAAACGTCACTGATGTTTAGACACCACCCCCCTGCCTGAAGCACAGCAGTGGGGTTGAGAGGTGGGGGTGGGGGGATATACACAGCCCCCAAAAGAGCAATTCTCCTCATTTCCCTCATCTCAGCATATTCCTAATTAACTCTGCTTTATGTCTGTTATGAATAGCCTCAAATGGAAAGGCTCCAATTCCACAATCTTCTTCATTATGCACAGCTTATTAAAACTGAAATTTCACTGTTTCCAACTCAACCAAATTAGTGGTTCAAACTGCCATGCACTATTAAAAGTGAGGCATTCATTTTAAGAAATGGAAGGAGGATAAACACGCCCCGGATCAAAGCTGGAACAGGCTAGAAACTTCAAGGCCTGAAGTTCTAAGCTCGCCATGTGAGCCTGGGAACATCATAACCTTTCTGCATGGTGGTTCCTTAATCTGGTAGGCCAGGAGGATGACACTGTGCCACTCCCTAAGCTTTTCTGGACTGAAGATTCATAGCTACTAAATAGAGAATGTTGCTGGTCCCAAATAAAAATGGTTATCTATCAGAGCCTGTCCTCCTGCTCAAAAGGAGAGTATATCCAAGAGGCTGAAAAAGAAAATGAAATTCCACATGCCAGCCCCTCCAGGCTAATACCTGCTCTTCTTCAATCCTGCGCTGTAGTGTTTCAATGTAATGCTGGACGGCCATATAGATAAATCGGTACTGTGCTTCTGTCTGGACCATTCCTGACCTTTGAGACCGCACCATCTGGATGGTTTTGGGAACGTCAATGTCACAGTCAACACCTACAAAACAAACACCACAAAGAATGAGGAGAAAATGCACAGCTAAGAAGTTATTTGATGTAAAACTTCTGTTTTGTTTTTAGAAGCAGGATCTATGTTGCCCAGGCTGCACTTGAACTCCCAGGCTCAAGGGATCCTCCCGTCTCAGGCTCCTATGTAGATGGAAATATAAGCATCTGCTACTGTGCCTGGTGCAAAGCACAACTTTTAGTAGACTTGGTGATAAAGCCAATTTAGTCTTTAATTTTTTTGTTTGTTTGTTTGTTTTTTATTTATTTTTTATTGTTGGGGATTCATTGAGGGTACAAGAAACCAGGTTACACTGATTGCATTTATTGGGTAACAACCTCTTATAATCGTCCCCACCTCCCTCGCTCCTTCCCTCTCTCTGCTCTTCCTTTCCCCACCCCTCCCTTAGTCTTGAATGTTTTAACTGAACAAGTCCAACAGCTGCAAGACTAAACTTCTGACCTATACCAATGATACCAGATCACATGATAAAGTGTAGGAGGACAGGGTCCTCTCACTTTCCTTCTTTTTTTTTTTTTGAGACAGAGTCTAACTATGTCACCCTCGATAGAGTGCTGTGGCGTCACAGCTCACAGTAACCTCAAACTCTTGGGCTTACGTGATTCCCTTGCCTCAGCCTCCCAAGTAGCTGGGACTACAGGCGCCCGCCACATGCCAAGCTATTTTTTGGCTGTAGTTGTCATTGTTGTTTAGCTGGCCCGGGCTGGATTTGAATCCACCAGCCTCGGTGTATGTGGCCGGCGCCCTACCCACTGAGCTACGGGTGCTGCCCCATCTCACTTCCTAATAGCACCCCATTCCTAACAAGGTTAGGTGGCTGGGTAGAGTCACCACTGCATGTAAAACAAAAGGCCAAAGCAGTGGGGTCCACACCTCCTAGATTTCATTTTATACCAAAAGCTCAAATGTTATAGCATCATTTATGTTCTTAGCCAGATACACTGAAAAGTCTTTAGCCCAGATCCGTGTGAAAAATTCTTCACATTCAACTTCTCTTTTCTTGGCTCTTCGCTTCTATAACCTCAAAATGGAACTGCAGCTTATCGCCCTTCAGATGACCTACCTTTCTCTCTGATGATGTCAATAAGGATATCAATCACAATGAAAGTCCCAGTCCGGCCAATTCCAGCACTATGGGCAGAAAGACAAAAAACAGGGACAATGGAGTTATTCATGGGGGTTTCCTACTCAAAACCAGGCTATTAATATTAATAGAAACAATATCTGCTCTTAGAAGTTATTTATAAGATTATCTATTTATGTCTGAAAATATGCTGGCAAAGAGTATAGGGCTTTGGAGTCAGCCCATCTTGCTCTTGGAGCTCAGCTTCGCCACTACAATGTGCCTGCAGAAAGTCCCTTAACCTCTCTGATCCTCAGTTTCCTCATCTGTGAAATGGGGACAATAGCATCTCCATATAGGGTGGTGGTATGAGCATTAATACAAAAAACACTTTATCCTAACATAATTGATGCTATTAAAAAAAAAAACTTTGCTAAGATGCTAGCATAAAGCAAGTGCTCAATAAACGGTAGCTTTTTAAAATATTGGACCAATAAAAAGTTTCACATATGTTTACTTGCCCAATAAATGAATGAGATTTAGGAAACCAAACTTTCCCCAGTGTAATCATGAAGCCCAAACTTGAACATCAATAATCCACAAACTATGGCGCAGAATCCACAGAGCAGCCTCCATTAAAGGCCTTCATGGGAAGTAGCCAGAATCTTGTAAAGCAAACAACAAGTGTAGTGGCAGGGGAAAAAATACATCTTATGCCACAGTAGAAGAGAATAGAATCACAATCTAAGAGATGAATCCTAAATTACTATATTAAAAAAAAAAACCAAGCAAAAATGGCTAAGGGATCCTTGAGAATAACGTGTGTGTCCACTTCACCCCTACCATCCAACACCTGGCAGTCCTGTAGGGTCTATGAGAAAAATACTTCAGGGTCAAAATGTCCCTTAATGGGTTATAGTTTATCCATGCCTCAAAGAGATATTAAATTTTCCCTACAGTTAAAGAGCAGGGGATGGGTAGGTAAAAGCAAGCCCTGGGTGCTAGGACATGGGGCAGGCTATGGCCTAGAGAAGTGGTAAAGGCTGTCACCTGCAGTGCACCACGACTGGCCCTGCGTCCATGATACTCTCCTGCTTATGGTGGACCTCCTCCAAGAAGTCCAGCACACCCCCAGGGTCACTGGGCACTCCGTGGTCCGGCCAGGTCCGAAAGTGGTATTGCCAGACCGTTCTCTCCGTATTCCCCTGGAGTAAAGCCAAGAAAAACCAGAAAAGAATTAAATAAATCAAGGGGTTGAGGGATCACCTGGTTCCAAAATTTGCTATACCCTTTGTGAACCAATGGAGCTGGCAGGAAGAGCCTCCATTGTGAGAATCAAGATGTCTAATATGATAATTTGTCCTTCCAGGAAACTACAGCCTACACCATCCCTCTGAATCTCCAATGGCAGGTAACATCCCAATCCCTCCTCATCCACACAGCACTCAGCTTCAGAGGCAACTGAGGCCTCCAGGGACTCCGGACTCTCCTCCCAGCAGATAAGGAAACAGCCATTCCCTCAAGACATTCATTCCTGTTTGTCATCTTTCATACCCAATCCTCCTCATCCACCCCCACACTCATACTAGAGTATCATTCTATTTTTAACTTTTGTTTAACACAAAGAAGAGAAGAAGACAGGCTTTGCAATCAGATGACTAGATTTAGGTTTAATTCCCAGGCATTCACACTGTGCCCCCTGGACATCTCTAAGTCTCAACTTTTTCATTTCCAAAGTGGGAATAATAATCTCTGTCTCACAATACCATGGTAAGAACTCAGTGAGCTCACTAAAACAGATAGCCTCTGCCCAGCAAACAGTTAGAGACTCAGCACATTGTGGCTATTTTGAGAATAATGATTTTTTTTTTTTTTTTTTTTTTTGAGACAGGGTCTCAACTATGTTGTATGTCGCCCTCGGTAGAGTGCCATCACATCACAGCTCACAGCAACCTCCAACTACTGGGCTCAAGCGATTCTCTTGCCTCAGCCTCCAAAGTAGCTGAGACTCCAGGCATTTGCCACAACACCCGGCTATTTTTTGGTTGGAGTTGTCATTGTTGTTTGGCAGGCCCAGGCTGGGTTTGAATCCGCCAGCTCCAGTGTATGTGGCTGGCGCCCTAGCTGCTAAGCCACAGGCACCAAGCCAGAATAATGATCATTAATAAAGATCAACAATGGCAGCCAGGCAAAGTGGCTCACGCCTGTAATCCTAGCATTCTGGGAGGCCGAGATGGGTGGATTCAAGGTCATGAGTTCAAAACAAACCTGAGCAAAAAGTGACACCCCCATCTGTACTAAAAATAGAAAAACTGAGGCAAGAGGATCACTTGAGCCCAAGAGTTTGAGGTTGCTGTGAGCTATGGCACCTTACCAAGGGCAACAAAATGAAACACTATCTCAAAAAAAACAAAAGAGGCTCGGTGCCTGTGGCTCAATGGGCTAAGGCGCCATCTGCGTACACCTGAGTTGGCAGGTTCGAATCCAGCCCGGGCCCGCCAAAACAACAATGATGGCTGCAACCAAAAAATGGCCAGGCATTGTGGCGGGCGCCTGTAGTCCCAGCTACTTGGGAGGCAGAGGCAAGAGACTCGCTTGAGCCCAGGAATTGGAGGTTGCTGTGAGCTGTGATGCTACGGCACTCTATCCAGGGTGACAGCTTGAGGCTCTGTCTCAAAAAAAAAAAAGATCACCAATGGCACCAAGACAACAGAAGATCCAAAAGTACCCTGTTTCTGGATATATCCAGATTAGGTAATTACAGCAGCACTATTCACTGCTACATCTTCTTCCTACATATCTGGAAATGATCCAAGCTACGAAACCTTTTTTAAAGGGATTTTAAGAAGATTAAAGTGAGAGAGAAAAAGAGACTGGTAACTAGATCAGTGTCTACCACCTTGAATTATGTGCATTTAATTTGCCAGTGTCATGAAAAAAAATTGCCTCGATGTTACCAAGCAACCTAAAAATCAGGCAGCTACACCGGTCACAGAAAGGACAATCAGGAAATGAGAGTCACAGTATCACTGAATATCCTCCTCGGTAAATGGCCAGTGAGGTCCCCGCCCTAACTCCTCCTCCTTAAATGAGATCGTATGACACTTGAGAAATAATGTAAACTACTCTACAAAAAGTAGATGTTTTATCAGCAATTCAATAGAAATGATGGGTTCCATCCTGCACCTGTGCCAGGGTCTGAAACACAAAGCCTTTTTCCCACCTTGCCCATATCTGCTACTAAAGTCTCTGGTAATGAGACAGATGATTTATCACTCAAACAGAAAAATCTAATTGCTAGGGTTACCTGATAATGAGAAGATGAGCAGTTTGTCACTAAAATTGAATAAAGGCCTGCCTGGAGTCTTTGTCCAGCATCCTCTACTCAACAGCTACATTGTTGTAGTTCCTTTCCCCGTCTCTGCAACAGATTGAGCCTCCACCACCCACCTCCACCCCTGACATCAGAAACACAAACATCCCACCCTGGCCCACCACTGACCAGCTCACTGTGGTCCCCTGCCCACCTCATATGCCCCCAGACACTGATCCCTCCCCCTTTCCACCTGCCCCTATCTTCTGTGCCTGCTCGCTCTTATCCAATCAGAGGTCCACATCCTGGGTAACAACTGTTCTCCCCCACATGCCTTCACTCTGACCTTCCCACTGTGCCACTGGGCAAGGCCCCAGGCCTAAACAAACCATCTACTTTCTGTTTTATGCCTGAGGAACAAAGTGCCCTTGGAGAAAAATCAGGTGATTAGTGTCACTAAATATTTATGTTCACCAATCAACTGGGCACTCAGAAATGTCTAGATTTCTTGCTCTGCTATGCAATTACTATTTCATATTCTCCCACTTTCTTCAAATAGTCCCTCTTCTTATTCCCTTCAACTGTCAACTGATGGCCTTGCCTCATGCCTCAGAACACATAGAGAAATACAGCGCCCCCAGCTTGCCTACTGGTATCTGTAGCCACTTTCTCCTCTTGTCTTCCTTGTTGCTACAGAAGAAATGTCCCATCGATCAAAATTCATCCACAACCCCGACTCCATCTTCCCTCCTTGTCCAACCTCTGCCCCTCCCTCCCTAACATCTCCACTTTGCTGTATCAAAGACATCTCAAGTTTTACATGTCCATAAGCAGATTCCTGGTCCTCCTTTCCTCCTCAAATCCACTGCCATCCACTCCACTTCTCAAGCTAGACCACCACCGGTCATCCTGAACGCTGCCCTTGCCCTTTGTGCACTCCATCATCAAACCTCTGCACATCTGTCTCCGCAAGGACCTGTACAATGACCACCATGTGGGGCTCTTCTTTCCAACGCCCTGCCACTGGCCTAGTTCAATCACCTTTAGACAGGCAACTGCCAACGTCTCCTAACCAGTCCTAATCCCTTGACCCACTCCTGTACCCCCCAGTCTGTATAGGAAGAGGATAATCCTTTAAAAGCTTAAATCCAACTGTGGCTGCCTATTGCACTTAGGCTAAACCCTCCAACCTCCTTTCCTAACACATCATTCTCTATGCCTTAAAAACATCTCTCCCCCTCTAAATTAGCCCCTTTCCTCCTCTTCATCACAAAAAAACTCCTGTATATTTTTCTTTCTAGCTCTGATTATAGTTGGTAATGATATGTTTATATGTGAAACTATTGGCTAGGAGATTACTGGCCAGTACAGTGTATTCTTGGGAGTGCAGAGACTCTATCTGCTTTGTTCCCCAACTCTACCTCTGGCAAGCCGCATGATGCCAAGAAACAAGAAGTCATTCAACAAACATCTCTGAATGAATATGAATGGCCACACATACACACAAAAAGACTTGGCCCAAATCTTCCCCTACCCAAGTTTATTCCCTCAATTTCCCACTTAGTTTTGTTCCCCCTAAATCCTATTTCCCTATAATTTGCACTTTGGTACCATAGTTCAAACAACATCCCCACCTGGGAGGCCCTCTCTCATAGAAACCTAACCCTTACAGACCCCCAGGTGCCCCAGTCAGAGGAAGCCCTGCCCTTTGTGGTACTGGGCACTTTAGGTGTGCTGCCACCGTGTATGCTCTGCAACGTAACTACTTGTATGTGTGGCCTCTTGCAGCTAAGTGATTATGATTCCATGAAGGAAAAGGCAGTTTCCTTCATCTATGTGTGCACAAAAAAACTTGAAAAAGGAATCCTCTCTAAACAAAGTTAAAATGAATACAGACTGGGTTCAGTGGCTCAGAAGGAATCCTAGCACTCTGGGAGGCCAAGGCAGGAAGATCACTTGAGCTCAGGAGTTCAAGACCAGCCTGATCAAGAGTGAAACCCCCATCTCTCCCCAAAATAGAAAAAATTAGTTGGACATGGTGGCAGGCACCTGTAGTCCTAGCTACTTAGGAGGCTGAGGCAGGAGGATCACTTGAGCCCAGGAGTTGTAGGTTGAGACATGATAATGCCATGGTACTCTAGCCAAAGGGACAAACTGAGGATCTGTCTCAAATTAAAAAAAAAAAAGCTTAGTTTGTAAGGTTGATCACTCCAAAACCAATCTAATTCAGAACCAGATCTAATGGGTGGAATTTAATCACAAATAGGCCTCATTACTTTTGCAGTTACTGCAATACTTCTCTCCTAACTCTGGACATCTAGCTCTTGCACCTTCAAGTCTTAGCTAAAGTGTCACCTGCTCAGAGACCCTCCCTATTTACTGCATCTTGAGTACCTAGTCACTCTCAAATATACCACCCTGTGGCCTTTACAAACCAACCACAATCAGAAAGCTTTATTGGTTATTTACTTTTAAACCTTTCATCTCCCTAAAGTTGGTGAGGGCTGGGACCATGTGCCTGCCACCTGGCACATAGAACAGTAGTACCCAACCTTTTTGTAATCAGAGACCAATTTCAACTCAGGTGGTGATGGGAGTGATGGGTAATACAGATCCCACCACTTGCCTCCTACTGTGCAGCTTGGTTCCTAAAAGTCTATGGACTGGAACCTTTTTGGCAGCAGGGACCAGTTTCATGGAAGACAATTTTTCCATGGACTGGTACCAGTCTGTGGCCCAGGGTTGGGGACCAGAGACAGAAGCAACCAATAAATGGCTACTGAATCAATGAGTGAACAAATGCATGAATACATGTAAACATGAATAACTGTAAGACTTTGAATTACTGCATATCACAAACAGTTACCAACATCTCTAAAATACGACAATATACTTACTTGTCCAACCTTCGAAAGTTTAAGTTCTCTTAATGTATAATCATGAGCGGCACTTTCCTTGACATTCCTAACACGCATGACCCCATATTCTTTTAGGGCATATTCATCAGGCCAGTATTTGACACATTTACTCTGGAAGGGATCAGAAAAAAAGACAATTAATCCCTATGAACTCTGAAATAAAAGCCTAAACCAGCAGCAAACAAATGTTCAGTCTTGAGAAATGACCACTAACATGGAAAATGGCCTATTTAGCATCTTAGCATCTGTTAGGTTTTCAAAGAAAAGGAGAGAAGAGTTCAAGCAAGAAAAGCAGGTACTTCGGCTCAGTGGGCTAAGGCGCCAGCCACATACACCTGAGCTGGTGGGTTCGAATCCAGCCCAGGCCCGCCAAACAACGACGGCTGCAACCAAAAAATGGCCGGGTGTTGTGGCAGGCGCCTGTGGTCCCAGCTACTTGGGAGGTGGAGGCAGGAGACTCGCTTGAACCCAGGAATTGGAGGTTGCTGTGAGCTGTGATGCTACAGCACTCTATCCAGGGTGACAGCTTGAGGCTCTGTCTCAAGAAAAAAGAAAAGAAAAGCAGGTACTTGGAGAACCCGGCATAAGTGGGAAGAGAAAGGAAGTTCATGCAGAGTTGTCTTGGTCCAACTACAAGTCAAAAGAGTCAATGCTTGTGTATCTCTCTCTAAAGAACCAAAGATATAAAGAGATGGGAAGCAACCAATTTGAGAGTATTATCTAGCAACTACTGAGTTTTGTATTCCAGAGATTCACCAGTCACTCCACAGGAAAGGCAATCACAGGCTCTGGAGGAGGATGGGCTGCCCAATAAGCCAGCCTGACTGCTTCACTTCCGCACCAGTGTAGGAGGACTCTGTTCCTTGCCTAACCTAAGTGTGAACAGCTCTATCACAGAAAGGCAGCTCATAGGGTTTTACACCAGCTGCTTTTTCTATATCCAGACCCATCTGATACCTACTCTACATGTCATTTTCCCTTAACTGGGTGCCTGGGAATGCCAAGTCTGCAATACTGGCTTCAGGAGCAGGTGGATTAAAAAATATGGCACCAAGAAAAACACTCCTACTGCCAAAAAGGAAGCTATTTCACTCAATGAGAGATGAGTTTGTATCTGTGTGGTGGTATCCCGGGCAGAGAATCGTTTTTGTGTTCTGTTGTTTTCTAGAACAGTCATCCACGCCATTCACTTTCATGGTTTTCACCAAGACAAAGATATCAGCAAGAGAAATTTATCCTGTATATTAAGAAGACAGAGAAACTTACAGTAATATAACTGGAAACGAGAGAGCAATTGCAGACATCACCATAGTCACAATTAATTGAAAAAAAAAAACATGTTGGGAGGAAAGGTCTTTTAAACTGATAAGAACAGATATGACACTTGATCTTAGCCAAAAGGCCAAGAAGCGATTGAGGAAAGGTCTTTTAATTAGTATTATTTTGAATTCAGTTTTCCCCTTGGTATCTTATAGATCCGAACACCTCTCTGACAGATTTGAAACAATTTTTAGTTTCCCCAAAGTTGTCACAGGCCAATCAATGCTGAGGAGTGATCCTAGTCACTATAGGGAATTTACCAGAGAACATAAAATTAAATCATGACTCTAAAAAGAACATTTTAGCTGACTTTAAACATCTGTAAACTGCTGCAGGCAGTTTTCCAAACTCTCATATGAACCTTAGCAAACAAATTCTATTTTTTTTCTTTTTTCTTTTTTTTTTTTTTTTGAGACAGAGCCTCAAGCTGTCACCCTGGGGAGAGTGTCGTGGCATCATAGCTCACAGCAACCTCCAATTCCTGGGCTCAAGCGAGTCTCTTGCCTCCGCCTCCCAAGTAGCTGGGACTACAGGCGCCCGCCACAACAGCGGGTAATTTTTTGGTTGCAGCCGTCATTGTTGTTTGGCGGTCCGGGCTGAACTCGAAGCCGCCAGCTCAGGTGTACGTGGCTAGCACCTTAGCCTCTTAAGCCACAGGCGCCGAGCCAGCAAACAAATTCTAATATGTGAGAACTAATATATTATCTTTTAAAATAAAACCCAGGAATCAAATGGAGTCCACAGTCTGGTTTTTCTTCTGTGTACTGGGGGGATAAAGACTGGGTTGTCAGAAAGGCCTGTGGAGAGAATGAAAGCCCACGGTATCATTCCAAAGTGAAGAGGAAGAATGAGAAAGCCAAGCAGGGACTAGGATGAAGCCGTGAGGGGTAGAACAGAGAGATTCAGCCCAATGTTTGTCTGCCCTAGGAGCTTCTGGAAGCTCTTCTGAAAGGGATTAATACTGATCCTCTGACGCAACACAAGACACCTCTCTTCACAGCCCCCAAGTCCTCTGATAATAGGTGACCTTCTGGCAGCACCCATAGCTCAGTGGGTAGGACACCGGCCACATACACAGAGGCTGGAGGGTTCGAGCCCGGCCGGGGCCAACTAAAACAACAATCGCTTAAGCCCAAGAGTTTGAGGTTTCTGTGAGCTGTGACACCACAGCACTCTACTCAGGGCGACAGCTTGAGATTCTGTCTCAAAAATAAAAAAAACAGGTGATCTTTAGCAATTACAATCCGGCAATAAGCAGGATGAAGCGCTTTAGTCTTCCTATCCACATTTAGGGCAGGTAATGCTTGCCTGAAGCATAAACTACAAAGACGTTTTAAATGGCTTGTTAATTCAAAAACCAATGCTACCACAGGCAACTGTTAAAGGAAACTTTTGTTTCACTATGACCAGATCTGGCCTGAAAGGTATTCAGAAGTGTACCGTCTAGAACAGAACAATGAAAAGCTTATAAAAATCATACTGCCCTTCACAACAGACGTGAAAATTACATTAGGAGGGCTAAAACACAAAATTTCCCATCTGTCTTAGGTTTAACTTATAGGTAGAACTGCTACAATCCACACAATTCTTATATAAACCAATTAAAGGATATCTAAAAAAGAACTTTGACTGAAACACAAATAAAAATTCAGAACTTTTCCATACTAAAAAATCTGCCAGGTGGACCCACTTTCACATAACACAGTGGGCTGTCACTCAATAAAATCTGTCTGCTATTCTGTAAGTGTGGGATGTTACAAATAAAAAAAAAAAAAAAAAAAAAAAAAAAAAGACCTGCAGTGTCGTGATGTGTGGAGAGATGGGTACTAGGCGGATGCTGCTGGCAGGCAGAGTTAATTAGAATGGACGGCATGCACACCTGTGACCTAGCAATTCTTCCTGTCATCGATCTAACCTAGAGAAACACTGCCACATGCAAATGAGGGAAAAACAAGATTGCTCACTTCAGCCCTGTCTGTAAGAACAAAAACTAGGGCACTTAAATGCCCATTTATGGCATAAAGGTTAAACAAATTATGCCACATCCACACCACAGAATACTACACAACTGCAACAGGCCAATATATACTCACAGAGGAAGTTAGAACATGTATTTAGTGGGAGAAAAAACAACCAAGATGCCAAACGAAGTTACTGCATGAAAGCACTTTTTCAGCCATAAATAAAAAGTATTACATTATTTCTATACAGAATATATTATTTCTTATATACAGATATAAATGGCAAGAGAACATACCCTAGGTCTGGGCAACACAGTGAGACTCTGACTTTATGTAAAAACAACAACAACGAAAAGCCAAGCAAACAGTGTAGAAGAACACACATATAACTGAGGATGGGGTTTTTATGCTGGAGCCTCAATGTATGTGGCCAGCACTCTACTCACGGAGCTATAGGTGCTGAGCCAAAAATGCTCCATGTCTTAAAAACAGAGAGATAGGGCTTGGTACCCGTAGCACAGTGGTTATGGCTCCAGCCACCTACACCGAGGCTGGTGGGTTTGAACCCGGCCCAGGCCAGCTAAACAATGACGACAATTGCAACAAAAAATAGCCAGGCGTTGTGGCAGGAGCCTGTAGTCCCAGCTACTTGGGAGGCTGAGGCAAGAGAATCACTTAACCCCAAGACTTTGAGGTTCCTGTGAGCTATGACACCTTGGTACTCTACTGAGGGTGACAAAGTGACACTGTCTCAAAAAAAAGAGAGCAGATATGAAAAAGACCCGAATAAGACTTCTAGAGAAAAAAATAAAATGTTTGCTATGAAAACATACTGGATAGGACTAAGCAGATTATAAACTATGGAAGGAAAGACTAACTTAAAGACATCGCAAAAGAAGCTATCTGAAACGAAACACAGGAGGGGAAAAAAAGAAAACTAGATGAAATCAATGAAGTATCAGTGGGTTGTGGGACAACTTCAACCAGTTTAATATGTATGTAACTAGTATCCTGGGACAGGGTCTGGACAGTACACATTTGAAGAAACAAAGGCTGAACATTATCCAAATTTGAAGAAAACTATAAATCCACAGATCCGAGAAGCTCAACAAACCCCAAGCAGAAGAAACATAAAGGGAACACCAAGGCATATCGTAATCAAATTTCTCCTACTTTCTTTTTTCCAGAGGGCCAGGTAGATTAAGCTTAATTTATATACTCAATTCCTAACATAGCCAACTTGACAATCCTTACTTTAAAAATAGATTATCAGAAAAGAAGATTACGAAACATACCTTTCCCCTCTCCACTTCTTTTGTTGTCATGACAATCACGCGGGAATTCTCTTGGAATACCATCCGCCAAAAGTCATTCACCGTGTTTTGCAGGCAGCCTTGTGTGGCAATATAACTCTTTTTGGGCTTTGAATTGTTGCACTTGGTTTCAAATTCGGGCTAGAAAATTAGGAAGAACAACTTCAAACAGCTGAAATTGCTTTCAGAACACAGGAAGGATTTAAAATATAGAAATAGGCTAGCAATATATGGACAGAAAACTGAAAAGCAAAGTATACCATGATAATATTTGCATTGATGTAATCCGAAACAGGCTCATTGGGATCACCGTCATGTAGGACAACTCTGGTATGATCAACTAGAAGAAAAAGAGACCACAGTCATGTAAGTACTCAGACTGCTTCAGGGCAAATCAGTTAATTCTCAACCTAGTCCAAGTTTTGTTCACTTAATAAAACCACATAAAAAATTAAACCCCAAATAGCGCAACAGTAAAGTGAACACTGACCACATGATGCCTCATGATGCTTTCTTTACAATTTCCTGGCTTTGATAATGTACCATGGGTCCAGAATGTTATCTCCGGAAGAAGCGAGGCAATAGTAGGTGGGACTCCTCTATACTATCTTTGTAACTTCTTCTAGTCTAAAATTATTTCAAACCCCCAAGTTGTGTTTTTTGCTTTTTTTTTTTGAGACAGAGCCTCAAGCTGTCACCCTGGATAGAGTGCTGTGGCATCACAGCTCACAGCAACCTCCAATTCCTGGGTTCAAGCGAGTCTCTTGCCTCCGCCTCCGCCTCCCAAGTAGCTGGGACTACAGGCGCCCACCACAACACCCGGCCAGTTTTTAGTTGCAGCCACCATTGTTGTTTGGCGGACCCAGGCTGGATTCGAACCCGCCAGCTCAGGTGTACGTGGCTGGCGCCTTAGCCCGTTGAGCCACAGGCGCCGAGCCAAAAACTTGTGTTTTTTTAATAAAGAGAAGATTAAAGTACAGATACATGACATGGTGTCTTTGATGTACCTCAAAATAATTTGGGAAGGGCTCGGTGCCAGCAGCACAGCCCAGGCAACAGAGTGAGACTGTCTCAAAAAGTAAAATAAAATAAAATAATCTGGGGAGAGAGGTGAATTGGATCAGAGTGGAGACAAAATAGGATTGGGGGAGGCGGAGCAAGATGGCAGCCGAGTAACAGCTTCCTTGCAGCTGGGCACGGTGAGACCGGGGAGAGAGGACCTCAGGCATCTCTGGCAGGCGGGATCTACCCAGGAACTTCCCCTGGGGGACACAGGGAGACAGCGTGAGGCTTCTGGACACCCTGAGGAAGGCAAAAGCGGCAGAGACTGGGCAAGTGGTTGCGTCTGTTGTTCGGTCTGATCCTGTCGGCGGCTGTGGGTGGGGCAAC
>CAUYRH010070471.1:0-28048 GCA_963574655.1 Perodicticus potto
TCCTATGGAAACTATTTGAATATTTGTTTTGTATGTATTTTTATTCACTTTTCAGACATGCTATGAAAGAGCACCCCTCTGCTGCTCAGCAAGCTTGGTAGCTTGTACAGTGGCAGAATGGGCCAAAAGCTTAATGTTGTGACCTGTTTTAAGAATAAAGTATCTTGAAATAAAAAAAAAAAGAAAAGAAAAGAAAATGTGGATACAATTTACCAAATGGAACTGGTTGTACTGCAGAATTGTGACTCTCTGAAAGACACATTCAAGTCAAACAGCCTTCCTAATTTCTATGCATCTCTCCCCTCTAAGACATATCCTAATCTCAGGAACCATGAACTCAAAATGGCAACCATCTTTGACAGCACTTATGTCTGTGAACAGACTTTTTCCAGAATGAAACATCTGAAATCTCCAACCAAATCTAGACTAACTGATGCACAGTTGCATCACTTGTTACAACTAGCAGTGACAAATATAGAACTGGACATTGACCATCTCATTAGCCAAAAGCAGGCCCATAGTTCCCATTGAAATACTGGTAAGTTTGTTGATTTAACTTTATTTGTTCTTCATTTTAAATATTGTATTTGTTCCCATTTTGTTTTTTTTACTCAAAATAAGATATGTGCAGTGTGCATAGGAATTTGTTCATAATTTTTTTTTTTAACTATAGTCCGGCCCGCCAACATCTTGAGGGACAGTGAACTGGCCCCCTGTTTAAAAAGTTTGGGGACTCCCGCTATACGGCGAACGAATGAATGAATGGTAACACATGACTTGGATGAGTCTCACAAACAGTGAGAAAAAGAAATAAATCACAAAAAAGTACAGACTAAATGACTTCAAATTAACAACAGATTAAACTATGCTGTTAGAAGTCAGGACAGTGGTTACCACCAAGGATTAGTTCTGAAAGGGGGCATAAGGGCAGGTCTGCGGATGCTATTTCTTGGTCTCAGGTTAATACACTTATAAGTCATATACTTATGTCATGTTTGTTTCTATGTGATTGCTTTACTTTAACAAAATGGCAAAATGATCAGCACTGGTTCAACTACACTTCAAGATTCACAGATGTTTTAAGCAGTCTCTCTTTATGGAGCAGCCTCTTAGGCTATGTCCTGGAGTAAGTGCAGAGTTATCACCACTAGCCTCTTCCACAAGGGACAAAGAAAGAAGGACCCGCCTTTACCATCCTGTTTAGATCCTATTACAAAACACACCCAGAGGCTGGGTGCAGTGGCTCACACCTATAATCCCAGCACATTGGGAGGCTGAGGCAGGAGGGCTGCTTGAAGCCAAGAGTTCAACAACAACCTAAACAAGAGTGAGACCCCATCTCTACAAAAAAATAGAAAAATGAGCCAGGCCTGGTGGCATGTACCTGTAATCCCAGTTACTCGGGAGGCTAAGGAAGGAAGATCACTTGAGCACAGGAGTTTGGGCAAGCAATGAAGACACCACTGCACTCTAACCTGGGCAACAGAGTGAGACCCCATTTCAAAAAACAAAACAACAAACAAAAAGAACTGCCTGGGAATGAGATGTCTATAATATTCGGAAAAGCTCCAACTTAAAACTAGGAACCTAGAAGGCCATGTATTCCTAGGAAAAACCTGAACAGAGCCTCAGTTCTCACTTCCGGCTGACCTTGAGGCTCTACGCAAGTACGAAGCGTTCAGTCCTGAGATCAGGAAATAGCAACTCTTAAAGCAGAGTGGTCACTTCCCCAACAGGCAATACAGCCCTTCAGCAAACAGTGGGAAACTTATTGGGTTCAGGCATTTAAGGAAGTCTCTGAATCATTAGCTAACAAAACAGAAACTTCACTGACCACACATGACTAAGAATAAGAGACTCAATAGAATTTTTTTCAGAAAAGTCAGTAAATAAACAGCAACAACACATAACCCTTTGGAGAGAGAGATTCTTATTTCCAGAGTTCCCATATTCTATTATTTAAAATGTCCAGTTCCCCCCCACACAAAAAATATGAGACATACAAATAAGAAAGTGTAGTCCATACGCAGGGAAAAAAAGCAGTTAATGGAAATTATCACTGAAGAAGTTCACACAGTAGATTTAACAAGACAATGATTTTAAGACAGCTATTTTTATTTTTTTAACTCAACACAACCTCAAACTCCTGGGCTTGAGGGATCCTTCTGCCTCAGTCTTCCAAGTAGTTAGATTATAGGTGTGTGTCCCCGTGTCTGGCCAATTTTTCCCTGTTTTGTACAGATGGAGTCTCGATTGTGCTCAGGCTGATCTGGAACTCCTGGCCTCAAGATATCCTCCCACCTCCTAGAGTTCTGGGATTACAGGCGTGAACCACAGCACTCAGCCTCATCTTCTATCTTATTTTATGTCTTCTGTTTACAATTTTAAAAAACTAGAGAGAGCATTATGTCCCAAGAAAGACATTACTGCATACTATTGCGTGTGCTAAATGTGGTCACTCATGCCTCTTTCTATTAGTAACAGATTATCTTAATTTCGTAACTACATACTTTGTGTGACACACCCTCTTTGTCTGAAATAGGATTTTGTTTCATGTTAAAAAACATTACCTTAGAAAAAATATGGAAAGTATCATAATAGTTAAGTTGTAGAATCTGTTTATACACAGTATTTTTCTTACCTTCAATATCCAATAGTGGCTGCTGACTGACATTAAGTTTATTTACATCATTATCAAACATTCCTATCAAAGAAGTCTTTAAAACTGCTAACAAAAGCTTCTCCTCTTGTAGTAAAATTTGCCTTTTATCTGGAGTAACATTGATATCAACACATTCTAAGGGGAAAAAGTAAACATACATATTATTTTTATATTTTTTGAAACACACGTTATTTTTGTTTGTTTGTTAGTTTGGAGACACAGTCTTACTCTGTTGCCCTGGGTAGAGTGCTGTGGTGTCACAGATCACAGCAACCTCAAACTCTTGGGCTCAAGAGATCCTCTTGCCTAAGCCTCTCGAGTAGCTGGCATTATAGGCCCCTGCCACAACACCTGGATAGTATCAGTTTTGCTAAGGCTGGTCTCAAATTCCTGAGCTGAAGCAATCCACCCTTCTCAGGCTCCTACAGTGCTAGGATTAAAGACATGAGCCACCGTGCCCGGCCACGCTTATTATCTTTAAATTCAGTTTTATTATTATTTTTTTTTTTTTGAGACAGAGCCTCAAGCTGTCACCCTGGAGAGAGTGCCGTGGCATCACAGCTCACAGCAACCTCCAACTCCTGGGCTCGAGCAAGTCTCCTGCCTCCGCCTCCCAAGTAGCTGGGACTACAGGCGCCCGCCACAATGCCCAGCCATTTTTTTTTGGTTGCAGCCGTCATTGTTGTTTGGCGGGCCCGGGCTGGATTCGAACCCGCCAGCTAAGGGGTTTGTGGCTGGCGCCTTAGCCTGTTGAGCCACAGGCAATGAGCCAAATTCAGTTTTAATAATATAAATTTCCAAACCTACTATTTCATTCACTTTTATCTACCAAAAATACTACTGAAAACACTAGTCCAGATTAATATTCGTAAATTATAAAATTAGTTTTTTCAAGTAAATAAGAAAAAAATGAACTTTTTAAACAGACAAAATATGTAAGGATTTGAATGGGTATATTATAAAAGAGAAAGAACAAATAAACACATGAAAATGCCTAACAAGAAAATGCAAACTATTTTATTCTGTACTAAATTTAGTTTAAAAATTATAATACCTAGTACATTGTTGGTAGATGTATAAATTGATACAACTTGTCTAGAATGCAATATAGAAAAAGCCTTAAGATGGTCACATTCACTGACCCAGTAATTCTACTTCTAGGAATTTATCTTAATTTACAGTTGCATTCTGTGAAGGGGGAAAGGGGAGGGTCAGGGAATCACCCCAAAATGGCTTGCTTTTGCACCTTCTATTGTTCCGCTTAAACAGATGTACAAAAATCCCTTTGGTGGGATCAGTCCCTGACCACTCACATTGGAATGCGACTGTTAGAAATAATAATGGTGTAGATAATGATTTAATTCTAAGGATAGTATTTATAATTTCCGAAAACCCAAAGTATTAAAAAAAAAAAAATTTTAAAGTCAACATAACCATGTATGAAACTATAATACAACTATTAAGATCATGTTTCTGATTACTTTTTAATAACAAGAAAAATGCTCATGGAGTAGGATACAAAATCATTTTCTCATCCAAAAAAATATGGGTATGTGTATATATATTTTTTTGAGGTATGCACATACATATTCCTAAGTATCCAGAAAAAATACTGAATGACTATAAACCAGAATTCTTTTTTTTTGGAAGGCAAAGGGACAGTCTCACTCTGTTGTTCTGGGGTAGAGTGCCATGGACTGGTCATACTTCATAGTAACCTCAAACTCCCAGGCTTGAGTAATCCTCTTGCCTCAGCCCCCTAACTTGCTGGGACTACAGGTGTGCACCAATACACCTGGCTTACTTTTGTATTTTTAGTAGAGATGAGGGTCTCACTCTTGCTCAGGCTGATCTCAAACTCGTGAGCTCAAGCAATCCACCTGCCTCAGCCTCCCAGAGAGCTAGGATTACAGGCATGAGCCACCATACCTGGCCTATAAACCAGAATTTTAACAATCAGAAAAACCATCTATGTAAAATAAAATATTTTTAAATTGGGGAGAACATTTTAGTCTGCATTCTCCCTTGGTCAACATCAAAAAGTCACCTATGGGCTCAGCACCTGTGGCTCAACGGGCTAAGGCGCGAGCCACGTACACCTGAGCTGGTGGGTTCGAATCCTGCCTGGGCCCGCCAAACAACAATAACGGCTGCAACCAAAAAAAAAAAAAAAATGACCAGGCGTTGTGGCAGGCGCCTATATTCCCAGCTACTTGGGAGGCGGAGGCAGGAGACTTGCTTGAGCCCAGGAATTGGAGGTTGCTGTGGGCTGTGATGACACAGCACTCTATCCAAGGTGACAGCTTGAGGCTCTGTCTCATTAAAAAAAAAAAAAGGTGGCGCCTGTAATTCAATGAGTAGGGCGCCAGCCCCATATGTCGGAGGTGGTGGGTTCAAACCCAGCCCTGGCCAAAAGCTGCAACAACAACAACAAAAAGTCACATATGTTTTCCTAATAGAATTAATACAAGAGTGTCACATAGAAAGCAGGAAAGTAGGTCAGTTTCTTGTGAATTTCCTAGGCCTGAATTCCATGGATGGACTGTGTCCATTCATTGATACACTCATTCACCTTGCCCCCGGCGGAAGGGACTATATTCATTCCTTTCCTGGCCAAGGAACCCATACACCTGTATATACCCTGAGGCCAGAGGCCTAGAGGAGGAGATGGGGAAAGACCGGGAGAGGAACGAAGAGAGCTTCTCTCTCCCCACTTGAAATCTTTCCCTCTACCAGGAGCTTTGGTGTTTTCTGTATTCTTTTCTGTAAATCAATTCTGTCTTACAACGGAGGGGTGGGGGGGAATAATGTAATGAAGAATAATAAAATACATGTATTTAAAAAAAATTGCAGTCTAAACAATTTAGAAGGATGTTACATAATCATGATTTTTTTCAATATTAAAAATATAAATATCAAAAAAATATTTACACATTAAAAATAAACATTTAAAGCTTTCAGAGAATTTGAATTCTGATTATCTTATCTTGACATTGGAGGAAAGAAGGACATACTTCTAGAAGTTACTGATAAATCCCTTAAAACAAACCCAATTTAAACTTTCTAATGGATGTAAGTTGTATCAACATGGCACTATCAAATCAGTCAAATTTTTCTTATTCCTAAAATTTAATTTTCAACTCAGACTGGAAGACGTTATTTGAAGCTATAAATAGTAACAGGACTCCTTTTTCCCTTAGAAGTTTATACATTACAAAAAAAATAAACTTTTAATAATTTAACCTTTAAATAAAATTAAATTTCTCTTTGAGGCTTTCTGGGTTATATCTATTCTTTATAGAATGTAGTGCCATAATAGAGTATTAAGACCAATAGTTCAGTCATTGCATTTTATAATGTGGAAAGAATATTTCAAAATGCTAAAACCTTGCAAAGGTTTCATTGTGCATAGGGGTTGTCTACACTGGCAATATGTTTGCATCACCTGGAGATGCTTTTAAAATAAAGATGTCCAGGCCCTGTGGCTAGAAAATTTAATTCACGTGATCTAGGGGGGGTCCTGACCATTGGTATTTTCTTAAATCTCCCCCGGAGTATTTTCAAATAAGGCTTCAAATGAATGCTCTCCACTGTGCCACCTCATTGGTTAGGAACTACTTCTAATGATCTCATTATCAGGAACTACTTCTTAATGATCTAAAATTTGTGGAGAGAGTAGAGAACTTGCACCAGGCTGGGTAGTTAGGAAGAAGGGAAAATGATTTAGACTTGTAAGCAAATTGCTGCCTGGTGTACAAATAGCTCGAGGCCGAGACAGCACTATTGGTAAGTGCTACTGGGGAGATGCCAAAATAAAAAATGACACTATTTAAGAAAACAAACCTTGGCTTGTTTCAGAGTTTGAAGTCCAGATGGTACACCTAGGAAGGCTCTGTAGTTTAAGGATAGAAATTCTATCAGCCGTACATACATGTATATCAAAGAATAAATCAGCATTTATTGTTGCTCACAGATGCATGCATGTAGTATATATATGCATGTACATTGTATCCAGAATATATTTTCCACTCTTTGACTTTTCCCTTTCTTAATAATGACCATCTATGAATAGATCTTGATTATCATATACATATAAATATAAAATTTATCATATAAAATTTATCATTTTTCCTTTTATGAATAATAGTTGTTTTGTGTATGACATTTCAGACATCTCAACCTACCGTAAGGTTAGGAAGATAATTTTTTATGTTTTCCTTTAAAGGCATTATTCTCTTCAAAATTAAATCTATTCACAACTAATTGTGTTTACAATGTTCAGTAGGGAATTAAGATTCACTTTTTTCCTTAGAGAAATCCAATTCTCACACTTGCTCTTGAAAAGGCCATCCATGCTCCACATTGTGGTAATTTTTTCTGTTTTAAATCAGTGATCATGTATACAGGGGTCTGGATTGTCTAGTCTCTTCCACTGGTCTTTGTATCTTTGCAGAAATACCTCCCATTCTGTAGGTTTCTACTACTTTACGTGACGAGCCTTCCTATCTGGCAGTGAAAGTTCTCAACCTTGGTTATGGTTCAAAATGGTCTTTACTTTGCATTTTAATTTACATCTTATTTATTTAATTGTAATTTTTATATTTTAATTGACATAGTAATTATACGTCTTTATGAAATATATGCTGGTATATTAAGATATATAGTATGTAGTGACCACGTAAGGGTGATTTGAACATCCATCACTCCAGACACCATTTCTTTGTGTTCTTTGTGTTGAGGAAATTGACAATTCTATCTTCTAGCTATTTGATACTATATAATAAATTATTATTAATCATCATCACCCTACAGTGCTATAAAACACTAGAACTGATTACATCTATCTAGTGATAATTTTGTTTTCTTTAACCAACTTCTATCTCCTTCTCTCCACCTACCCTTCCCAGCCTCTACTAATTACTATTCTGTGCTCTATGAGATCAACTTATTTAGCTTCTATAAACTTATTTTAAAAACATTGTATTTTTTCACATAAAATGGGTGAATGCTTTTATTTCAAAATATTGAGGGGATGCAAATATTTTGGGGTACATGCATAGCTTTTGTAACACTTAAGTAACAGTTGTAAATGTGTCCATCACCCAAATAATGTTCATTGTACCTGTCAGGTAGGTGTTTACCCGTCCCCTCTTCTTCCCCCGACCCCTGCTGGAATTCCACTGAGTTTTACTTCCCTCTGTGCATGTGTGCTCATTGGTAGGTTCCAATTTAATACCAAGTACATGTGATACTTCACTTAGGAGAATATTCTCTAGTTCTCACAGATTGCTGCAAAAGGCATTTTTTTTGTGACTAAGTAGCATACATAAACCACATTTTATTAATCCACCCATGAATTGAGCACTTGGATTGATTCCACACCTTTGCAATTGTGAATTGTGTTGCAATAAACATTTAAGTGCAGAGGTCTTTTTTGATAAAACTTTTTTTTCCACTGGGTATATATTAAGTAGTGAGGTTGCTGGATCAAATAGTACTCTAAATTTTAGTTCTTAGAGGAATTTTCATACTGTTTTCTATAGACATTATATTAATTTTCAGTACCACCAATAGTATGTAAGCATTCCTTTGTCTTGCATCCATGCCAACATCTACTGTTTTTGGATTTTTTAATAAAAGCCATTGTAACTGGGGTGAGGTGATATCCCATTATAGTTTTAATTTGTATTTTCCTGAAGATTAGTGATGTTGAGTCTTTTTTGATATGTTTGTTGGCCATTTGTCTATCTTCTTTCGGAAAGCTTCCGTTCATGTCTTTTGATAAATTCTTAATGAGGACATTTGTTTTTTCTTGCTGATTTGCTTAAGTTATTTGTAAATTTGTGATATTATCCCATTTTTAAATGTATAGTTTGTGAATATTTTCTCCCATTCTGTAGGTTGTGTATTTGCTCTGTTGATTATTTTCTTAATCATTTGGAAGCTTTTTAGTTTAGTCCAATGCTATTTATTTTGTTGTTGTTGCTGTAATTTCCACTGGGGTCTTAGTCCTAAATTCTTTGCCTCAAGGTTATTCACAATAGCTACAAAGAAAATAAACCACCTGAGAATATACTTAACCATGGAGTTGAAACATCTTTAGAAGGAGAACTATGAAACACTGAGGGGAAAAAAAATGCAGAGGGCACCAACGAATGTAAAAGCAGTTCATGTTCATGGATTGGTAGAATCAACATTATTAAAATTTCTACACTAACCGGAGTGATTTGAAGATTCATTAAAATTTCCATCAAAATACCCACGTCATATTTCATAAATCTAGAAAAAATAATTCTGCACTTTGTTTGGAACCAGAAAAGGACCAGAATAGCCAAAGCAATCATAAGCATAATGAACAAATCTGGAGATATCACATTGCCAGATTTGAAACCATACTAAAAGTCTATTGGATCCAAAACAGCAAAAGCAAAACATTGGCACAAAAATAAAGGTATAAACCACTGGAACAGAATAGAAAACCCAGATATAAAACCATCTACTTACTGCCAACTGATATTTGATAAAGAAGACAACAGTGCCACTGGGAAAGAAGGTTTATTCAATGAACTGTGCTGAGAAAATTGGATAGCCACATACAGGATATTGAAAACAGAATCCTATCTTTTACTAGTCACAAAAATTAATTCAAGATGGATTAAAACTTTAATGTAAGGCATGGAACTATAAGAATTCTAGAAAAAAATAGAAAAAACTCTTTTAGATGATATTTAAATTTTAAATCAGCATGTTGACTACACTCATACACACTCTTCCCTGTACATCAATTTGGAGAAAATTTACATCATCCCAACACTGAATCTTCCAGCCCACAAATACATATTACCAGCATATATTTTATTCTCTCACGAATATTTTGTAATTTTCAATGCCGATGTTTTACACATCATTTTTAAGATTTACTTATATTTGATTGTTTTTGCTATTTTAATATGTATTGCTTTAAATTTAATTTCTATTGTTTAATTCTGGCATATAGAAATACAATTGATGCTTATGTATTGCTCTTATATGCATTGACTTCACTACATGCACTTATAAATTCTTACACTCTGAACTTTTTCAATATTATATAAATGATTATGTTTTTGCAAATTGTGATGGTACGCTTTCTATACAATTGACTTGACTTTTTTCTTACGTTATCCCATTGGCCCAGTTTTCCCATTCAGTATTAAATAGAAATGGTAATGGCAGGATATTGTTGTCTCATTCTTGATCACTAGGGCAGACAGTTTCACTAAGTCATCCTTAAATCTTATTATGGAGTTTTGAAAATAATCTTCATCAGAATAAGGTTGTGTTTTTGTTTTCCATGAACTGATATTGCATCTTATCAAATGATAGAACTATATCTATTGAGATAATTGTGCAATTTCTAAATATCTTTTACATCTAAAATATTCTCTTCAGCATCTTGATGTTGTAAAGATAAGGTATATAACACTGTATAGTTATATATATAAGATAATTTGGGGTATGCCATCTTTATCTCTGTTTGTAAGTACTTCCCACATGTTCTTAAAATTTTAGTTCTGATTAAATGCATGACAAAAAGTAAGTGTCTCTGTTTCATAGGTTTAAACAGCTAAGTTCCAGTGCTGGGATTTCAACTGAAATGTATATTTTTTCCCTTGTAGGGAAGCAGGCTGCCTTAGATCCATTCACTTTGAGGAACCTTCTGCCAAATTCAACTGACAAGTATTACACTTACAATGGCTCCCTGACATCTCCTCCCTGCACAGACACCGTTGACTGGATTGTTTTTAAAGATACTGTTAGCATCTCTGAAAGCCAGGTAATCTCTGACAGTCACACAAATGAAGTAATTTGAAGCAATTTAAAAAATATATATTTTTTTAGCTTTGCATCAGAATATCTGTTGTAAAGCATTCACTTATGCCTTTGAAGCAGATGTGCTAAATTATTTGGTGTTCTTTCCAGTTGGCTGTGTTTTGTGAAGTACTTACCATGCAACAATCTGGTTATGTCATGTTGATGGACTACTTACAAAACAATTTTCGAGAACAACAGTACAAGTTCTCTAGGCAAGTGTTTTCCTCATACACTGGAAAGGAAGAGATTCATGAAGCAGGTATGCGTTGAAATATAATTCTTCTGTAATTCTTGCAGAACTGATGTTACAGGAGGTAATTGTGGTTATGATGGAAAATATACAGGACTTAGAATTTTAGAAATATTTTCATTATTAGTTTTGTAACTTTAGGTAAGCTATTTAATTCTTTGAATCTCTGTTACCACATCTATAAAATCATAATCGGAGAATCCATTCTTCCCTATATGAATAAACTCATTTTATAAGTGAGAAAAACTGAGATCCAACGACACCAACATTTTGTGATATGTATATTTTGACCAAAGATTTCTGGAGTCACGTGGGGAGACAAAACCTAGCATATCCCCAAAACTTAGAGCTGCAACTTAGAAAATATTTAGAAAGCGTTATTCTCTTATATGACATATGTTTAGGAAAAACATATGCACTCAAAAGCCAATACTAGCTTTTCATTTAAGTGTCATGTCTTTACAATTATCTGCTTTTATTCTAAAATCACGTTAGCAGAAGCTCATCTCTTCTGCAGTCCCTTTTGCTTGGCCCCAGAGCCCTCCCCATCAGATTTCTGACCCTCCTCTTTGGTCAGTCTCCCTTACAGAGTCTCTGCTGCTGCATCAAGCCCACATGATTCTTCATATCTTTCCAAGGCAGAAGAATTATCTTAGTCCCCCGTCCTCCAAACTTGCTTCCCCGTACCTATCCCAATGAGGTCAGCAATGTAGGGGCTCTTAGTTTTCTAAGATGTTATCCCCCTTCTAGGGAGTCGGAGGTTATAAAGAACAACTTTTCTTCATCTGGTTGCATACACTCATAGCCACGTTTATGATTTTAAAACTTCAATCTTTGTCAAAATATATGACTTTGAGATAGCAGTGAAATGTATTAGAAACCAGGTTATGTCACTTGCAGGGTCTTATCAACTCTTTTTTTTTAATTAATATCAGCCACTATCAGATAATTAATTTGTATGCCACTACTCAGTATAGGGCCTTCCCTAGGACCTATAATTGAAAGTAATTCTTCTTTCTTTTGAATTATCAAGCCCCCTTACCTACAGTTATTATATTTTGCCTTTTATGCCTTTCTTTAGAAGTGTTTATGTGCACACCTCTTCTTGGTAGATCTATCTGATCGATTTCAGTGTTATCTAGTTCCCCTCATAAAGCACCTATCAGGTAGTAAATTCCTTCTGACTCCTTGACTGATGATGAACTAGTGAATGAATAGACATGTGGCCAGAGCTCACTTAATACTCAGCCTTTGGGGTTAAAGTGAGCATGTGTGTTCCTGGCAACAATCACAGAAGGATTGACTGTCTGACTTGCCAGACAGGTCGGAGCCAAGTTCTTCTTTGCTGAGCAACCTTTAAATAATTAAAACTCTGCAAAAGCCTTCATGAGAGTACAATAGAGGAGCATCAGCCTATGTCGCAGTTCATGTTCAAAAGTAGATATTCCAGGGAAAGGAGGATTCTAGTTTTAAAAGGGTAGTATCCATGTCATAATTGTTAAATAGTTTCCTCCGTGAAAAAAGAAAGAGGTAAATAATTTACTTTCTTCATTTTGGCTCTCTTAATTCTCTTTAAAAGTACTATTGCATTTAACCATAATAAACATTTATCATATTTTTACAGTCTTCTCTTGTATAACATTCTTTCAAAAAGTGAGCACCTCACTTTTTGTTTTGCAGTCAAAAAGGGAGAGGCATCTGACGATAGATTTTCTTTTCACAAACCGTAACAATTTTTGCTTTATCCATCATGAGTAATTACATTCCACAGAGTTATTATATGCCTTGTGCACATACACTGTAATCTTGTGGTAGTTTTTCCTTTGTTTTCCTTAATGCTATCTCCTTTTCTACTTTTTGGAACTGAATTTGAGAATGACAATTGAGGATTGCATTTATACTCAGGATTTATTATTTATTAAATTTCATATGAAAATTAGTTATTAATTGCATGAACTTTGTAAAAAAGAAAATACATATAAGCACATGAAAGAAAATAAAAATCCCCTATAATGTCACTACCCAGAGATAACTGTTATGAGTATTCTAGTGAACAGCCTTTCAGACCTTTCTCTTAAATTAATAATATACTATTATATCTCTCAAAATGAGACTACACTACCTGTCTGTTTGTATCTTTTTTATTCCATGATATAGGTGTATTTTTAATGCACCATCTTATTTTTATGCAGCCTTCCATTCTATAGTTCTAACAATTTATTAAAACTAAATCAGTTTTTCAGCCGTGGACAATTTTTTGGTTGTTATAAGTATCAAGCATCCTGATTTGGATAAAGAGAGAAGTAAGAGCTAGCGTGATAATTGTCAGAATCTTGCTCTCAATAAATGCATTATTAGAAAAATATATTTTGCAAAATACATCACAAATAATTGCAAAGCCACGTGATGACTGCAGATTTAGGTAAATTCTTGGAGGTTACAGGCCAGGCTTTCTTCATTTTTATATTCACAGAAGGGACCCAATACAACTTTGTGAAGGAATGCATATTTTACCAGAACTTTGATCCTCTATGTTTTCACTTTTGTGTAGATCCAGTATGTATTAGAAAGGCATTTCTTGTGACATCACAAAATAGGCAGTGGATCTTCTAAGGATCCTAGAATTGAATAGAACTGTCTGATCTGGAAGGAGTTAGTAAAAGCTGTTTTTTAAATACTGAGTACCATAACACAACATAGCATAGGTATGAAGTAGTGAAGTTCAACTACCCCTTCCTTTCAGGCACCACGGGCTTTTATGCCACACTCTTACCTCCTAACAAGGTTCGCCCTCTAAGAGGCAGGGGCCTGCTAAAGCACAGGGGAGAAAAGGCTTGGGCTTTACAGTCCTGTAGACTTGATTTCAAACCCCAGCACCAATATTTACTTGTTGTATAAAAATTGTTAAGTTATTTAACCTCAGCCAGCCTCAGTTTCTTCACTTATAAAACGGGAAAGTTAAAAATGGTCCCTTTACAGAGTTGCCATGAGGTTTAAATGAGCTAGAGTTTGCAAAGCAGTACAGATCTTTGAATGTAGTGTGCACATTCAGACTCAGAACTAGTATTATTGTAATGTGTATATATGTACAAAGATACAGGATGTCACAGGATGACATACTATCCAAGTTTTCCATGTGTTTCAGAATAATTTGTTAAATAAAATTATGGATAGGCTTCAAATTTAATTTTATAATACAGTAATATATTTAATACAGACCAATTTTTAAAATAGAATGTAAATCTTTTCCAGGGAGAATAAAGTGAAGAGAGTGTCTTTGTAGCATAATATATTTGAGTTTGAAAATTTTCTACAATTTTCTGAAAAATGTCATGATGAATTATGCATTAATATACTTACCTTCTTAAAGGTCAGCGGTTGTAAATAGCATTTGTTATGGTCACCTGTTATATGTTAACACTATAATTATATTCAGAAAAGCAAAGTAAAGGTGATTTACTTCTTAGAAGATTATAGATTACAAACTTAATGGCTGACAAAGTTACTCTGTGTCCCCGGAGAAGACTGGGTGAAGTAGGTAGAATTCCAAGACTTCTTTTGGCTGTCTATTTATGAAGTGAATAGTGTAAGCATTTATAAATGCAAGACCATATATTTTCCAATTATTACATTTAACACTATATCAATGTTTACAATAGTTTTATTAAGATCCTCTACTCCCTAAAGAGAATACAACCTTCCAGGTTATCTTCTGGGTCTGCAAATCTTAAGTTTCTCTCACGTAATCACAAGACTTTGTTTCAACCAAAACTTTGTGAAGCATTTAAGCATTGAATGGAAAATATATGTAATTTGGAAAAGTACCTCTCAACATGCTTTTTTAAATGAGACTCAGAAACTTCAAATAAAGACATGGTGAACTTATCAGTGTATATTCACAAAGCGCTTTTGTCATGAGCTATGGTAAACTGTATACAAGTTCAAATTAGTGGAACATAACTGAGTAAAACATGGTGTAGTCTCGGGTAATTATGACATTTTCTCTGCCACTCCTCAAGAGGCATTTCTCTGTCTTTTTGTATCCATCGACATTTTTCTCATTATGCAAAGAATGAAGACTGCACCTTCTCTCTCAAGGCAAACTGACCCCTTTCCATGGGACAGTGCAGTAAAAGCAGAGGAAACCCACACCTTCCCTTGGTCATCTACATCAACTTTCTTATTAACTAAGATACTTGTAACAGCCCAAATAAAATTCATTGATATTTCTCCTTCCCCATTTCTTTTCTGCTTTTTTCCCTCCACTTTCTCCTGTTTTTCTTGTGATCAGTGCTCTGCTTATTAACTTTGTGGCACTCGTTTCTCAAGTCCTGTGTGTTCTCATGTTCTAGGTTTCACTCTTCATAGAAATAAGGAGATGATGAGTAATAAACCCTAAGACTTTGTTTCAGCTAAAACTTCGTGAAGCATTTAAACTTTTAATGGAAAATATGTGTAATTTTGAAAAGCACAACCTAATTTTGCCTAAATAGCAGATTTAGTTTTATAAGTTTATTGTGCATTCGCTGAAATAGGAGTCCATATTTTAGGCTTAGTAAGCAGTAATTATATCCAAGAGCTTACTAAATCTGGAGTTAGAAACCGATCACAGGAATGAGCTTCTGTTTGTTGTCGTCGTTTTGAGAGACAGTCTCACTCAGTCACCTTGGGGTTGAGTACCCTGGTGTCATAGCTCACAGCAACCTCAAACTCTTGGGTCACAGTGATCCTCTGAGTAGCTGGGACTACAGATGCTTGCCACAACACCTGGCTAGCTATCTATTTTTATTGTTATTTCTTTTTTCTTTTTTTTTTAAATACATGTATTTTATTATTCTTCATTACATTATTTCCCCACCCCACCCCTCCATTGTAAGACAGAATTGATTTACAGAAAAGAATACAGAAAACACCAAAGCTCCTGGTAGAGGGAGAGATTTCAAGTGGGGAGAGAGAAGCTCTCTTCGTTCCTCTCCCGGTCTTTCCCCATCTCCTCCTCTAGGCCTCTAGCCTCAGGGTATATATAGGTGTATGGGTTCCTTGGCCAGGAAATGAATGAATGCAGTCCCTTCCGCCGGGGGGGGGGGGGGAAGGTGAATGAGTGCATCAATGAATGGACACAGTCCATCCATGGAATTCAGGCCTAGGGATTCTAGGGTTTTTTCTTATGCCCTGTTTGTGCTGGCTTTGTTTTTTGACCTTGTCCAACTTGAAAACGTAGATGGAATTGCTCACAACAGCATTCACCATCAAAGGAATCTGGAGAAGGGTCTGTCCATCTTTCCTAATTGATGGGGCCGAGTTTATATCACCCGTGAGGTAGTTCTTGAACATCCTCTTTGTGGAGATGACTGTGACACGTGAGGCCGGATGTAGGAAAGTATGGAACGCACTACAGTGAGCAGTGTTGCTCCGAGGAACAAATGTCACACGATCTCTCTGGCTTTAAACACTGTGTTTGGCGCCCCCCCCTACTTTCTCAGCCAGGGGGGAAAACCGAGACCCAGGCTGTGAATATGTCCAGACTCACTTTGTGCTTTCTATTTTGTCTGGATTAGTAGTAAATCCTTTAAATCAAAATGACTTGTGTCTTTGTTTCTAAAGACAGATAAAGCTGTTTGGGGAAAAAGGAGCCCTGAAACACAGTCAGAAAATATGGGGGACCATAGCAAAGGGACAGAGAGCAGCCCTGCCAGAGGACGTAGCCGCAGATGGCGTGGATTCCTCACCAACTTCTTTCTCCTGAGGGTTTGTCCACGTTGGGAGGAGGAGGCAGGAAGGGAGACAGATGGCGGCTCTCTGAGGATCTTAAGGAATGTATCCGTCGAAACACTACCTGGTTGTAATTTCATTTGCAGGAAGTTGAATCAAGCAAATAAATCAAAAGAAGAAAAACCGTACATGCCATAATTTTTATGGCAGTGTCTGTATATCTGTACATGATATTGTATTTGCTGTGATAGAAAAAGTGAAAAGCATTTGGGATGTCCAAGGGAAGAGGAGCAAGAAAATACCCCAAAATATCAATACAATGAAATACAATGAAATTTTACATGTCCATTATAAGAAACACGAGGACTATCTAGAACTGTGTTGGCCAATAGAGTAGTCATGAGCCACAGGTCACTGTTTAAATTTGAATGAGCTAAAATTAAATAAAAGGTTCGGTTCTTCACTTATACTAGCCCCACTTTAGGCACCATCACAGCACAGGTAACAAGCATTTTCATTATCACAGAAAGTCCTCTTGGCTGGCTCTGCTCTAGAAAGCTGCAATAGTGTTTACACACGGCTATTCAAATGAAACAAAAAGTCCATGGAAAGCAGCACGTGTGCTGATAATACTAACGTAAAAATTATGTGCATACGTGGATAAAGATTAGTCAAGACCAGGAAGTGTTAAAATTATTTCCACCGGGGATATCAATGCACCAGGTGGATTTAAGAGTTACCTTTTGGAGTGGTCTAGAATTCTGTTACTAATACATGATATTTTTGAAAACTCCCCACAGGAAGCCAGTTGTCCCCATGGGCTGGTGGTCTAGACACACAAAAGTCATAGAGTGGGCATCAAGAACTAAGGGAGAAGGTTCTTGTACTGGCTTTGTGAGTACAATAGCTCTGTGGGCTTGTGGAAGTCACACCAAGTCTTCTGGCCTCTTTTGTCAGATGATTCCCAAGGTCACTTCCAACCTAAATTGTTTTGTTTGTTTTTAAGTGGAGTGTAGGCTGTTCACAGGGGAAATGGGGGTAGTAGGTCATGGGGGTCTGGTGGCAACCATGAGTCCCAGGGGTGAAGGAGGAGAGGCAGCAGGATTCCAAGGATGGAGAAGCTGATCCCTGACAAGATGGGGAATTTGTATTCCAGACACGGAAGAGCTATTGGAAAAATTACATCTGTTTTTATTAAATGTTCAAAATGACTTTGAACAGAACCTGAGTGAAACTGCAAACACAGCTGAGAAAATCCCAGCTCTGTCTGGCTCCTCAGAAACTCCACCCCCTCTTTTTCCGGCAGAGTCTCTAGTTACAAGCCTTTCACTAAACACCCTCCCATTGGCTTCTTAATAATACTCTGGAGTAGGACAATTCTTCCATTTGTTCAGCTATTTCTCAGATGTCGGGTCATAAAATCATACTTCTTGAAAATCACTTATTTCTGAACATTTCCTCCCTGAATTGATTTTACAGTTTCAGCATTTTATCTAAATCATTTCATGTTTCTTTTTGAAGTTTGGAAGTAGGTGGCATTTCATGCTTTTACTTCCTTATATATTTTCTCTATTAAACATTGCATGGAGAAATGCTTCTACTGAATAATCAAAATAATCATCTAACTTTATGATTTTTGATGCATAATAACTACACATTCACATGCCTTTGATATATGTCATGTGTACTATGGCATGCTTTCCTGCTTATGCTTTTATTGTATGTTTAAACAAACTACCTGAATCCATACCCGTAAAACCCTTTAATAATGCAAATGTGTGCATGAATCGGTGTGCATGTGTGTGTGTGATTTATACATTTGTTGAATAATGAGCCACCTATATTGTATATCATGCCTTGAGGGAGACCACAGTTGAAAACACATGGTCCTCTCTGCCAAGGACATTGTAATCAAATAGACGTAGGCTCTAGAACAATCAGAACAGTATTGGGACTCAAAAGTGTATTAAAGCCAATGGACAGAACAAAAAAAATTTTCCTTATAGAAATTATATATGTTTAATATAAGTTTGTTTTAAAATGACTGAATGGGCAATCTATCCTGTAGCTATGTTTACTGTAATTTAATTTACCAATACATTTCTGGTTTACCTTGTGAGGAACTAGAATTCAAAAGTGAACAAGACCTATTTCTTGCTGTCAAGAATCTTTCTGAATATATTCGCCACTGCCTGGTAGGCAAGACACACCAGGAAACATAGCAATTGTCAGTAGGTACAGTGAGTGTCGAATAGGTTCAGAAAGCTTCATGGAGAGCGCTGATCACCTTTTTACCAAGCGCATGGGTGCTGTTGCTAAGGGACAGACCAAGGAGGGCTGGAACACATTTCTACTAAGCTCTGGAAGCAGAGAGGAAGGAACTGACTCTTCCAATCTGCTGATCAGGTGTGGAGTAGCACCAGCTCCTTCGTGGTTACTATGGCCCACAGCAAAGGCTGAATGACTTGTCAAACCAGGATTTCCTGCCAGTGCAACTCTGCAGGCCAACTTCCTGGTTTTCCTTTTTTTTCTTACTTTTTATCAGGAACCAAGAAGGGTAGCTTGGTTTTCTTCCATTGAGGGCATCATTGATTTCTTTCCTTTCCTGGTCCATTGTGTGGATGACTGAGAGTAGCCCAAGAAACCCAAGTAAGGCCTTCCCACTGCCTTCAGGAGAAAATGTAGCCTCCCTTCAGAGCTGGTCCTAATCTATCTCTCCATCTTCCCCTTGGCCACGCCCTACCATGTTTTTTCTTTGTTTTTTTGCTACAGCCATGCCCCTCTCCTTGTGGTTCCTCAAACATACCACACTCTCCAGCTTTTCTCCAATCTCCTGTACTTACCCTGCCTTTAGCCAAAAGTACTTTCCCTTCTCTTCTTGGCCTGCTGGAGCCTAGTCATTCATCAGTTTCAGCTCATATGTGAAGGTCTTTGTTGATCTCTGAGATGAGGTACAACTTTCCTTATCTTGGTTCTCATCAAACTGCATAGTGATTACTTCCTTCATGCCTTTCTTCTGTAAGCTGACCACATCTCTCTGGCTCTCCATGGTATTTCCAGGGCCTGGCCCATGATTTGGTGGACACAGGGTTGGCTTCATGGGTGGGTGACCTGTGTAGTCACCCAGGGACTCATGCTCAGAAAGGTGGGTTTAATGCATGGTTTAATGCGATTGCTATCTAGAAAATTCCTAATTTTTGAACAGGGAGCCCCATGTTTTCATTGTGTACAGGGCCTCACATGTGAAACTAATCCCATGTGGATGACTAAGCAAATGAATGGATATGTATTAATAGTTACATGATGTTGCATCAAGGAAATTAAGGCTTTTGAAGTTCTAATTTTGATGATGTAAAATAATTTAGGAAAAAATTTCAAGGTATTATGTAGACTTCTTTATGATCTACTTTGCCATTTTTCACATACTATATGTTTGTTCATAAGAGAAAAGAGAAACAATACCTGCAAGATATGTATTATCTGTATTTGGAGATGTATTTTTATTAAACATTATGTTTATTCAACCACATCCTTTATGAATTAAAAAAACATGAATCCAGATGATTTACTTTATCTGATGCCAGATTTATTATAATTGGAAAGAAAGTTATAGCTTCTTAAACAGGAAAAAGCAGCAGGAAGAATTCTACAAATAGTAAGTGTTACCTAGATTTCTATCTCTTTGGGGGATATATCTGTTTGAGTAGCAAAAGCAATATTAGAAAAGAATGAATCTCAAAGGAAAAAGATGCAAAGTATGAATATTCTGTTTATAAAATCAAGGACACCATTTAAGAGAGACCATTTCTGGGCTTTGAGCTTTTAAAACCTGAGAAGAACCTCTTGTTAAGCCTTGTGAAAGCAGTCAGGGAGCGTCCCAGTGAGTGGGAGTTGGTTTAACAAAACACCATAGACTTATAAACAACAAAAAGTTATTTCTTGCAGTTCTGGAGGCTGTGAAGTCCAAGATCAAGGCATTGGTAGATTTGGTGGCTGGTGAGGGCGCGTTCCTCATAGGCAGCAACTTCCCACTAGGTCCTCACAAGGTGGAAGGAATGACAGAGCCTCCTCGGAGCTCTTTTCCCAGGGCACTGATCCCATTCATGAAAGCTCCATCCTCACAACCTGACCACCTCCTCAAAACCTCACCTCCTAATACCATCACTTTGAGGGGTAGGATTTCTACATGTGAATTTTGGAAAGAAAAAAACAGGGGGTCATATAATTATTTTTAAGGGTCTCTCTGAGCCCCACCGCTATCTCTAGCATATGTGTGTGTGATGTTATGGCCATCTTTATTCTCTTTGATAGATTGTGGAGAGTTAGCTTTTGCAGGCAGGAGGGTGGGTTTCAAAACAGTGGGGCCTAGAGTCTCAACACCATTTTAGAAGGTGATTTTTTTTGACACTTGTGTTGGTCAAGAGGACCAGATCCAAGTCTGGCTATGCTGATCACTTGCTGGGTGATTCTCTCTCCCCAGACTTCAGTTCCCTTACCTGTAAAGCAAGATGGATAAAGACCTCACATCAACTCCCACCTCTCTTTCCCACACCCAAGTCTCCTCCCAATTCCTGGGAGTGTGGAACCCACATCCTGAACTCATCCTCTAAATTTATCCTCCCCAGATCCCCACTTGTCACTTCCCAGACCCATTCTTTCCAGCACGTGCTGTTATCTTTGCCCCTGTGTTTTACTGAATACTTTCCCCTCGTTTTCTGTGCTTTCTTGATTTCCCTTTCTAAAGCCCTCTCATCCTTTAAGACTTTAAATTCCACCCTACCCAGAGTTCTCTGGGGCTACACCTTCCACCCCACATCCCACAGTCACACATCTGACCCTTGTGTGGTCTCACGGCCTGTGTTTTTCTCTGTCCTAGCTCTTATCACTGTCTATTTCCTTGTTTGTTTCCCTTGGGAGTTCTGAGGTGATTGGAGAACCTAGACTCCACCTTTTCAACATTGAGCATAGTCACCAGGACTTAGCAGGTATTCAATTAATGTTTGTAGAATGAATGAATGAACAAATGACGGAGGCCTCATTCTCGCCTGTTGTCTTTTAGAAGGCGGTATTGCACTTAACTGGGCCTCCTGGGGGTGCAGAGGAGGACAAGGGGTGGAGGCTTGGGCTGGTGGTAGAAAGGGTCTTTCTGCTGTTTGACTGGCTGTTCTGCTTAACCTTGGCCCAGCTAGCCCAGCTTGCAGAGTAACTGTGGAAGCAGCAGGAAGGAGGCATTGGGAAGCTCCTTGGGTTTTACTTGTCTTGTCTGCATTTGCTGGGATGTTCTCACCTTGATTTAATGGTATTGGAAGTGGGAAGTGGGGGGAAGAGGAGTTCTCCCCACTCAATGTCAATCCTGCCAGTTTGGCATGATTCCTTCTGAAAAGAGACACAAGAGGTTCAATAGGGACATAATCACCAGGCTTGGTGAGGAGCGTAACCTACATGAAGAAATCCTGTATCCAGCGGCATTCATGGAGAGCCTGCTTTGTATCAGATACACAGAGCAATCAGCACGATGGATGCTGGGCCTCACGAAGCTGATAGTCTGTTTGTAGAGCTGGATGACCTTATGTCCTGTCTCCCTCCAGTATCTAAACAGCTAAATAAGCCTAAATTACTGGTTTTATGGAAATCAAAATGTCAAGCTGATATTAGGAATTTTAAAATTAGCTAAGTCCTTTTCTGTACATTATTTTTAGACCCCATAGAAATCTCATGAGTTAAGTATAATTGTCCTTTTCAGGTAAGAAAACTGAAAGTCAGGTAAGTGAAACCCTTCGCTTGAAGTCATTCAATTTTCAGAGGTGTCTTGGGATCAGTACCATTCAGCTCATTCTCCTAAATCTCCTGCATTTTGTACCTTCCAGAAGACTTGGCACTTAGGAAGGCGATTCTAAGGCTCTCTAAGGTCTTGAAGTGCCTTTGAAATGATCAAAGAGATGTTTAGACTCAATATATTTAAATCATAAATGTGTTTTTTGAGTTTTGATTCTTTGAAGATTAGCCGTGCATGGAGGGCATTCAACGTAATAGGAGCAGGTCTGGGCACAAGGCGGGGAGAGGGTACTCGACCTGGGTGGGGCGGGAGGTGAGATGAGAGATGGGGCTTCTCCAAGTATGGGGAGTGACCTGGGGCCAGGCTGTGGAAGGAGGCTGGGTGGCCCTAGGCACTGCGGTCAAAGGACGGCGCACACTCAGGCCAGGTGCAGGGCAGAGCTGGCACTGGCAGCATTAGTGTGTGTAATCCAGCTGTTGGGACTCAGCCCAGGTGTGAATTCACGGTGCAGAGCTCAGCAGCCAGGCGCAGCTGGGGGAACACAACCTCCCCTCCGGAGAGGAGACAGCACAAGGCAGGCAGAGACCATCCTAGAGGGAGAAAGAGACATCGGGACTTAGGTCCAGATTATCGATCAGGTTGTGATATGCAAATTGAAGGCTCAAGAAAAGAACCAACATTTGGTGGAGATGATGCGTGATTTTATTTATATTCCTGTGAGGGTGTGTAGTATCCTCGTTTTACAGGGAAGGTCACAATTTGCCAGAGGTCACAGCCGATATTGAATCTAAAACAGACCTGCCTGACCATCTTCCCTGGACACAAAATGGGGAGGAGATCTTTAAGGTGCTGTAAGACCCCCAGGGTGCACACAGCCAGATCTTGACTGTAGACTGAATTATGAAGTCCTGCCCACTGTGGTGTATCCAAGGCCACTGACCTCTCGCCCCAGTTAGAAAGAGAGGCAAGTCTGGGCTTGCAAGTGGCTGGTGCTGACAGGAGATCTAGCCCAGGGGAAGGAGGAAGGCCTGAGAGTGAGTGTGGCAACGTGCAATTTGGAAGAAGCGTCAATTACTCAGAATACCACAGGCTTCAACCATACTGAAATGAATGTACTATAATTCCGGATAAAAACAAAGCTTTTGGAGCTGAGCCGAAGAGGCTTGAAGCAGAGTTGAAGGTTCTTTTTTTTTTCTTCTATAGTTTCACTATAATTCAGCACTTTCACTTTGCAAAGATAGACCTGACCTTTATGTGGTCTGTGGAATGCTGATTCAACATCAGGGTAACCAGTGGTGCACTCATGCCCCGAGCAAGATTGGTGCTTGTCAGGGGTTTTAAAGCTCCTCACTTGGGCTGTCTGTGATCTTGCAAAACTGTTGCCTTTTTCAGAAGTGAGAGCCTTTGGTGAAACACAAGGCTGGATAGGTGTGCTTTAATTTGAAACTTTTTTTTAAATGGATTTTTCACAGGTTTATAAGGGGTAGTTTAGAAGGCTTATTTACCTAAGATTGTTCTCCTATTTTCTACAATGGCAGCAGAAGAGCAGACAAAAACAAAGAAAGGGAAGGAAGAAAGAAGAAAAGAGGAAGAGGGTGTGGGGAACAGCGCCAGCCAGCAAAGAAGGCTCACTTTTGCTTCCTTGGAAATATTTTGTTTATTTCCCAAACTCAAACTCAAAAAAAAAAAAAAAAAGGCTTGGGCTCTCCCAGTGCCTGTAGGTGCAATTCTTACTTGGTTCCATTTTATGGTTCTTTTGGAATCAAACCATGAACTTAATTTTTTTTCCATCAAAAGCAGAGGCGAAAGTTCTGCCTTCTTCTCCAAAACAAAATGCAGCATCTACCCCGTCACCTCCACCACACCTCAAGGCCCCAAAGTGACATTTCCGACATGTTATCATAAATCAAATCTGCTGTGCACACCAGTACGTGGAGCCAGTAAGCCAGGTGGAACCAAATCAGATTTTTCAGCTTTGATTTCCAATGGGGAGAAGGAGGATGTGCTGACTTAGGGACAATGCCAGGGCCTGGGTGCCCTGCATCTGCCTTTTTGAAAGACGGAGGATATTACTTGGGCAGAGTCAGGAATAAGGAGACTCTGGAATCAGTGGTAGCCCAGGGGTCTTGAGGGACAGGCTCAGGAGATGTCACATAAGGTCATGCTCTAGAATTTCATGTGGCCTCAAGGTGTTCCTGGGGCATCCTCTACCTTTGCCCTGCCAGGGTGGATGTTGAACGCCCATGTGACAAAAGGGAAGATTTCAGAAATGCACAGCATTCTGGCTGGTGAGACCCAAGCCCTATGCAGCAGCCCCTGATGCAGGTCTTGGTTTTGCGTTTTCTGTGAATGTTCTTGGTAGGTACAAAGAGGTACAAAGAGCCTTAGAGAATAGAAACCATGACCAGAGAAGTAAAATAGTGCCAGCTTCTGCCCAGGGTGAGATTATCTGTAGGAACCAACCTGTGTTCTAGAGAGCTTGGAGTAAGTGGAGGCATATAAAGTGGTGGGATTATAGGTGATTTTGGTTTTCTTAACTTGCTTACCAGGTTTGAGTTTTCCCCAAAACCACTGTATCAAAAATGTCACACTTCTGAATCCAATTAACTATGGATCTGGGCTTTTGCCCTTAAGAGTTGAAAGATCTTATCAAAATTATTTTGGGGGAGATGCTTCTCTTCCAGAAGCTTCTACAATAATCCAAGGGGCTTATATAGTGCTTCAAACAGGAGGCAGGAGGCCTCTTCTCAACCCCTGGTGATCACATCCTTCTCTCTGTCCTCCGGACAGTGAAATCCAGGAGGGTCCCCTTGCAGTGGCTTTGCTATCTGCTGGCTTTGTGACAGAGAGATCCTTCTGGGCTTTGAAGCTGTGGCTTTCAGGAGCTAATATTATTGTATCTCCACGTCTGGGATGCTGTGTCTAAGTAGGGCAAGGATTTCAAGGAGCTCAAACCTGCATTGCACTTGGTAACCTGGGAAACCAGCCTCCCAGGCTTAGGTCCTTGCCGCCTACAACTCAAAGTACCTGCTCCTGTCTCCTTCCGCTCCTGGACAATCCAGTGTAACCCCTTCCTGTGGGGCCTTGCATGAGTTTGCAAGGACAGCCACAATAAAATACCACTAAACAGCTGGCTTAAACAACAGACATGTTAGCCTCTCACAGTTCTGGTGTCTGGAAGTCTGAGGTAAAGGTGCTGTCAGACAGAGCGGGCTCCCTCTGAGGGCGATGAAGGAAGGACCTGTTCCCCACTTCTGCTTGGCTTGTAGATGGCCGTCTTCCCTCTGTACAGAGCCCTGAGTCTAAATTCCCCCTTGTCATAGGGACACCATTCATCCGTGAGTAGGGTCCAACTCGATTGCCTCTGTAAAGACCTCATCTTCAAATACAGTCACGTTCCGAGGTACTGGTGGTCAGGACTTCACCGTATGAATTTTGGGGGTGAACAGTTCAACCCCTAATAGGCCCTAAACCCATGGATGAGGGGGAGGAGAAGTGAAGCTCAGATTTTTTTTTCCCCTATAAACTTTATTTTTTAGAACAGTGTTAGGTTTACAGGAAATTTTTTTTTTTTTTTATTGTTGGGGATTCATTGAGGGTACAAGAAACCATGTTACGCTGATTGCATTTGTTGGGTAAAGTCCCTCTTACAATCGTTTTTTGCCCCCAAAAGGTGTGGCACACACCAAGACCCTACCCCCCTCACTCCTTCCCTCTCTCGGCTCTTCCTTTCCCCACCCCTCCCTTATTCTTTCTCTCTCTGCTCTCCCCTTCCCTCACCTCCACCGTGTTATTAATTGTCATTAATTGTCCTCAAGCAGGAAAATTTTTTTAAAATTATTTTTTATTAATCATAACTTTGTACATTGATGCATTTATGGGGTTCAGGATACTGCTTCAATATTCAATGTGAAATGTATACATTGAACTGAGTAACACATCCATCACAATTATACTCATTTCTTAATAGTTTTGAAATGTACCATTGCGTCATGCACATTAGGTGAGGTCCCCTCAAATACCCTCCCTCTTCCCAGATCTCTCCTCCCCTCCCCTTTCTCTCCACTCCCCTTCTACTTTCTGGACTATAGTTATGTTTTGCTATTCGTATGAATGTGTAGGTGGTTATATATTGATTTCATAGTAGTACTGAGTACATTGGATACTTTTTTCCCCATTCTTGAGATACTTTACTAAGAAGAATATGTTACAGCTCCATCCAGATAAACATAAAAGATGTGAAGTCTCCATCTTTTTTATGGCTGCATAGTATTCCACAGTGTACATATATCATAATTTGTTAATCCATTCATGGGTCAATGGGCACTTGGGCAATTTCCATGTGTTGGCTATTATGAATTGGGCCGCAATTAACATTCTGGTGCAAATGTCTTTGTTGTAAAATGATTTTTGATCATCTGGGTATATACCTAGTAGAGGAATTGCAGGATCAAATGGTAGGTCTACTTTTAGTTCTTTGAGTGTTCTCCACAAACTTCTTTCCAAAAAGGTTATATTAGCTTGCATTCCCACCAGCAGTGTAGAATCATTCCCTTCTCTCTGCATCCATGCTAACATCTGTAGTTTTGGGATTTTGTGATGTGGGCTAATCTTACTGGAGTTAGATGGTATCTCAAAGTGGTTTTTATTTGCATTTCTCTGATGATTAAGGATGATGAGCATTTTTTCATGTGTTTGTAGGCCATGTGCCTGTCTTCATCATAGAAGTTTCTGTCAAAGTCTCTTGCTCACATAGAAATGGGGTTATTTATTCTTTTCTTATTGATTTGTTTGAGTTCTTTGTAGATTCTAGTTATCAGACCTTTGTCAGAAGCATAACTTGCAAAAATCTTCTCCCATTCTGAAGGTTGTCTGTTTGCTTTACTTACCGTGGTCTTGGCTGTGCAAAAGCTTTTTAATTTGATCAGATCCCAGTAATGTATTTTTGATGTTGCTTCAATTGCCCGGGGAGTCCTCCTCATAAAATATTCTTCCAGGCCAATTTCTTCAAGTGTTTTCCCTGCACTCTCTTCTAGTATTTTTATAGTTTCATGTCTTAAGTTTACATCATTTATTCATTGAGAATCAATTTTTGTTAATGGTGAAAGGTAGGGGTCCAGTTTTAGTCTTCTACAGGTTGCCAGCCAGTTCATCCCGTACCATTTGTTAAATTGGGAGTCTTTCCCCCACTGAATATTTTTGATAGGCTTGTTGAAGATAAAACGACTATAAGTAGCTGGGTTCATCTCTTGGTTCTCTATTCTGTTCCATAAATCTACCATGCTGTTTTTGTGCTAGTACCACGCTGTTTTGATCACTATAGATTTATAGTATAGCCTGAGGTCTAGTAATGTGATACCTCCTGGTTTGTTCTTATTTCTGAGTACTGTACCTGATGATTAAGGATGATGAGCATTTTTCATGTGTTGGCCATGGCCTACAAGGCCACGTGCCTATCTGTCATCAGTAATGAGCATTGTACCTCAATGCTATTTGAGGTTTTTTCTGATTCCATATACAACAAAGTACTATTTTTTCAAGTTCTTTAAAGTATGATAATGGTGCTTTAATAGGGATTGCATTAAATCTGTAGATTGCTTTGGGTAGTATGGACATTTGAACAATGTTGATTCTTCCCAGCCATGAGCATGGTATGTTTTTCCATTTGTTAACATCTTCAGCTATTTCTTTTCTCAGAGTTTCATAGTTTTCTTTGTAGAGATCTTTCACATCCTTTGTTAGGTAAATTCCCAGATATTTCATCTTCTTTGGCACTATTGTAAAAGGAATAGAG
>CAUYRH010070473.1:0-24570 GCA_963574655.1 Perodicticus potto
CACCCACACCAGAACGTACCAACTCAGGCGGACCTGCACCAGAAGTTACCCTGCCACGCTGAGCCCCACCAGGAGGAACCACGCCAGGCTGACCCACACCACGACGTACCACCCCACGCTGACCTTCACCAGGAGGCACCAAACCAGGGTGACCTGAGCCAGGAGTTACCAAGCCAGGCTGACCTGCACCAGGAGTTACCACGCCAGGTTGACTTACACCAGGAGCTACCAAACCAGGCTGACCTACACCAGGAGGTACCAAACCAGGTTGACCTGCGCCAGGAGTTACCATGCCAAGTTGACCTGCACCAGGAGGTACCAAGCCAGGCTGACCTGCACCAGGAGTTACCACACCAGGTTCACCTACACCAGGAGGTGCCAAACCAGGCTGATCTGCACCAGGAGGTACCAAACCAGGTTGACCTGTGCCAGGAGTTACCATGCCAGGTTGACCTACACCAGGAGGCACCAAACTAGGCTGACCTACACCAGGAGGCACCAAACCAGGCTGACCTGCACCAGGAGTTACCACGCCAGGTTGACCTATACCAGGAGGCACCAAACCAGGCTGACCTGCACCAGGAGTTACCACGCTAGGTTGACCTACACCAGGAGGCACCAAACCAGGCTGACCTGCACCAGGAGGTTCCAAACCAGGCTGACCTGCACCAAACTCTACCAAACTTTGTTGATCGGCACTAGGCTGCACCAAACCATCCTGACCTGTGCCAGGCTGGGCCAAACCACTGTGACTTGTGAGAGGTTGTACCAAACCAGACTGGTCCATTCCAGGCTGTACTAAACTGGGTTGACCTATACCAGGTCGGACCAATCCAGGCTGATATGCACCAGGATGAATCAAACCATACTGCTCTATGCCAGGTCGTATGATGCCAGGTGCAGCCAAACTGGGCTGTACAAAACCAGGCTGATATGTGAGAAGTGGAACCAATCCATGTTGATCTATGCCAGGCAGTGCCACTCCTTGCTGATACATGGCAGGGAGAATCAGTCTATGCTTATCCCTGCTTATCTCCACACCACCTTCATCCATACCACGCTGTTCCATACCACGCTGGTCTGTTCCTGGAAGCCTCATACCATGCTGATATGTGCTCCTAGGTAATTCTAGCCCTTGCTGATCTCTGTCAGGTCCCAGTGGTGGTGCTACACCATGCTCATCTGTGACAGGTGGTACCAAGCCCCGATCAAGCATCGCAGGTGGTATCACACCAAGCTGACCCACGCTGAGGGGTACCACACCACGTGGATATATGCTAGGATGTAGTGATACAGGCTGATCCATGCTAGTTGGTGCTAGTCCATGATAATATGGGCTGACATAGGCTTGACTCTGGCCAATGGGAAGCCTGTTGTACTGATCTGGGTACGCATGATGCTGATCAATGGTGAAGGTTAAATCTTGTAGGTCTGGGCCAGGGCCTGCATCTCGTTCATCTCTTCTTAAAAGTGGTGAGGTGAACTTCTCTCCTTTCTTATGATGATCAGAGTCTACTCTAGATTGGGATACAGAAGGCTGCTGATATCTTGGTGTGCCAGCTTCATCAATGGCTCTGGGGTACTGTTCTCTACCAGTAGCAGTGGCGCCTTTGACTTGTCCCCTTCTACTAAGTCCCTCAGAGGGGTATCCTGGGCCCAAACCACCAGAATAATCCAAAGCCTGGTCAGTAGTTGGATGCTTAGTAGAAACTCCACTTGGAGTGCTATCACTTGGTAGCAAACCTTTGAGTTTAGGAGATGTTATTGCTGAGTCTGTGCCCTGGTTGAAGAGAAAGAAGGAAACAAACAAACAAACAAACAAAAAAAAAAAACAGTCAAAAATACTTACTATAAGATTTGGAAAGAAGGAACTCTGGGATAGCTGCCTGGGATGATTTAGAGCCCTTGGAGAAAAAAACCTAAAAACTAAGTGGGACACAAAGATTTTGACATTATTGAAGGATAGGTCTCCGGATATTTGCAAATAGCATCATAACATGAAATTTCCCTTCATAAAAGACAGGGGGGAAACTGCAAAATACAAATGATCCTCTGGACTTTTGCTGAGTCTATAAAAAAAGAAGGACATAGGCTCGGCACCTGTGGCTCAAGCGGCTAAGGCGCCAGCCACGTACACCTGAGCTGGCGGGTTCGAATCCAGCCCGGGCCCACCAAACAACAATGACGGCTGCAACCAAAAAATGGCCAGGAGTTGTGGCGGGCGCCTCTAGTCCCAGCTACTTGGGAGGTGGAGGCAGGAGACTCGCTTGAGCCCAGGAGTTGGAGGTTGCTGTGAGCTGTGATGCCACGGCACTCTATCCAGGGTGATGGCTTGAGGCTCTGTCTCAAAAATAAATAAATAAATAAATAAATAAATAAATAAATAATAAGTTTAAAATACAAAGTTTGCCCATTGTTTGCTCAGTGCTGATGGTGAAAGTGTACAGTGGAGGGCCTGTAAGCCATGTGTGTAAAACGTGAATGTGCAAACCCTCAGACCCAGAAACTCCATACATAGAAATTTTTTCTGTGGACTCATAAAGGATGCCAAGATGTACGTACAATGAAGGAGTGCACCTGTAGTCCCTGCTACACGGGAGGCTGAGGCAGGAGGATGGCTTGAACCCAGGAGTTTGAGGTTGCACTTTAGCCTGGGCAACAGAGTAACACTCTGTCTCAAAACAAGCAAAAAACCCCCAAAAAACCTAGTATAAATGTATTATTATTTTTAACTCTTTTCTTCTCCATCTGATAAAAAGACAACCACAAAATGCAAAAATTGTAAAATGGCAGCCTCTTAGTGTATAAAAATAGTATTTGTATGGCAATAATAGCACAAAAATGGAGAAGAGAATGGAGCTATATGGAAGCAATGTTTTGTATACTAGAATATCTAATTGATACCAATCCAAATCAGACCATTTTTAGTTGTTTGTTTCAATCTCTAAGGAAATTGCTAAGAAAATTAAAAATCTAATAAAACAAACAACAAAGGAATTGATATAACATAATCCAACTAGAACAAATAGCCATCTATAGAATACTCCACCCAACAACAACAAAATACATTCTTCTCTTGTGCACATGGAAAATTTTCCTCAAACAACTGTATGTTAGGTCAATAAAAACAAACACAAAGTAAAAACAAGGGCAAAAGTAAAGAAAGATGTTTTCAGATGTACAAAAACTGAAAGAATTCATCAATAGCAAAACCCCACTACAAGAAATATTAAATGAAATCTTCAGGCAGAAGGAAAATTACACCTAATGCAAACTTGGATCCATACAAAGGAATAAAAAGCACTGGAAATAACTATATGGATGACTGTATAACATGTTTACTTCGGCTGGGTGCAGTGGCTCACGTCTATAATCCCAGCACTCTGAGGCCGAGGGGGGTGGATTACTTGAGCTCACAGGTTTAAAGCCAGCCTGAGCAAGAGCGAGACCCCATCTCTACTAAAAAAAATTAAAAAACTGAGGCAAGAGGATCACTTAAGCCCAAGAGATGGAGGTTGCTGTCAGCTATGATGCTGCGGCACTCTATCCAGGGTGACAGCTTGAGACTCTGTCTCAAAAAAAAAAAAAAAAAAAAAGACGATTTTCTTGTCCAGGCACGATGGCCCACGCCTGTAATCCTGGCACATCCAAGGTGGGTGGATTGCTTGAGCTCAGGAGTTTGAGACCAGCCTGAGCAACAAAAAGACCCTGTCTCTACTAAAAAATAAAAAAAAATTATCTGGGCATTGTGGTGGGCACCTGTAGTCCCAGCTACTCTGAAGGTTGAGGTAAGAGGATCACTTTAACCATAGCATTCTACCCAGGTTGATAGTGTGAGACTGTGTCTCACAAAAAAAAAAAAAAAATGTTTTTCTTAGTATCTGAATCTCTTTAAAAGTTATCTGCTGAAAGAAGAAATAAGAACAATGAATGGGGCGGTGCCTGTGGCTCATCGAGTAGGGTGCTGGCTCCATATACCGAACATGGCGGGTTCAAACCTGGCCTCGGCGGAACTGCAAAACAGAAAAATAGCCAGGCGTTGTGGTGGGCACCTGTAGTCCCAGCTGCTCGGGAGGCTGAGGCAAGAGAATTGCCTAAGCCCAGGAGTTGGAGGTTGCTGTGAGCTGTGTGACGCCACGGCACTCTACCCAAGGCGATAAAGTGAGACTCTGTCTCTACAAAAAAAAAAAAAAAAAAAGAACAATGAATTGTGTGGTTTACAAAAGATGTAAAAATGAAATGCATGAGTAAAGTAGCACGACCTGAGTTGGCAGTGTATGGTTAACTATCTTTTATCTTTTCTTTTTCTATTTTTTATTTTATAGCCAGAATGCATCCTAGATAAATTTGTTTTCCTCTAGATCTTTTAATTTTTTTTAATTGATTTATTTAAGTGATGGGTTTTTACTATGCTATCCAGGCTAGAGTTGAACTCTTGGGCTAAAGAGATCATCCTGTCACAGCCTCTGGGTAGTTGGGAGAACAGGCAGGTGCCATTGCAACCTGACTCCACAATCCTTTTTTGGAAATGAAGGTTTACTGGGGTACAGACATGCTCTTTCATTTATGTACTGTTTATGGGTTCTTTCACACAACAACAGCAGAGTGGACTATGACAAAGACTATAAGAGCCTAAAATATTTATGTGGCTCCTTCAGAAAAGGTTTGTTGACCCCTGTAATAAAGACCAGGAGGAGAAGAGTGGAAGTATAGTGTTGTAAAGTTCTTATATTACTTGTGATGCGGTATAATGTCACTTGATGGTAGATTGTAATACATTACTATAAGCACAAAGCAGCCACTAAATTAACAAAATAGTTTTCACTAGTAAGCCAATAAGAAAGGTAACTTGGAATTTAAAATATTCAGTTCAAAAGGGATAGAAAAAGAGAAAAATAAGCAAAGAGTAGATGAGACAAATATAAGACTAATAGCAAGATGATGGACTCAAATCTAACTTCATTAATAATCACATTAAATGTAAATGGTCTAGGCTTGGTACCTGTAGCACAGTGGTTATGGCGCCAGCCACATACACTGGAGCTGGTGGGTTTGAACCCAGCCCGGGCCTGCCAAACAACAATGACAACAAAAAAAATAGCTGGTTGTTGTGGCAGGTGCCTGTAGTCCCAGCTACTTGGGAGGCGGAGGCAAGAGAATCACTTAAAGCCAAGAGGTTGAGGTTACTGTGAGCTGTGATGTCACGGTACTTTACCAAGGGTGACACTCAAAAAAAAAAGTTAAAGAGTTAAAGCCTGTAATGAACAGTGATTGCATCATTGCACTCCAGCCTGGGCAACAGAGCAAGACCTGGTATCTAAAAATAAATAAATAGGCTTGGCACCTGTGGCTCAAGTGGCTAAGGCGCCAGCCACATACACCTGAGCTGGCAAGTTTGAATCCAGCCCGGGCCCGCCAAACAACAATGATGGCTACAATAAAAAAAATAGCCGGGTGTTGTGGCGGGCGCCTGTAACCCCAGTTACTTGGGAGGCGGAGGCAAGAGAATGGCTTGAGTCTAGGAGTTGGAGGTTGCTGTGAGCTGTGATGCCATGACACTCTACCCAGGGTGACAGCTTAAGGCTCTGTCTCAAAAATAAATAAATAAATAAAATAAAATAAAAATAAATAAATAAAACTCTTGAAAATGCAAACTGTGCTACAGTGACAGAAAGCAGGTCAGTGGTTGCTTATGAATGGGGGAGAAGAAAGGGGTGACAAAGAGTACAAATAAACTTTAAGAGTTATTTACATTTTGGAAGGTCAATTGTAGTGATGGTTTTAAATATGCAGGTGTGTTGAAATGTATCAAATTGTACTTTAAACACATACAGTTTATTCTATGTCAGTTATATTTCAATGAAGCTGTTTCTATAAGGGCAGCAAAGGATATTAACATTTGTGAGAACCTCCCTCCAGCCTATTATTGAAAATATGCCATAAGCCCAGCCTGCAATTACTCTCAGGTACAGCTAACCCTAACCAAAGGCTTTTATAAGCCCTGTTATAATCAGGATCCAGTAAGCCAGGATCCATTTCACACAGCCACGATCTTAAATGTCACCTGTGATTTGGGCCAAATCCATTGACCATCACCTATAATGTTACAAATGGCTTGGCTCTTTTTAGGGGTTTCTCCAGCCAGGGTGACAAAGCATGGGTAGTTCCTTCCTGACACTGGGAGACCTTAAAATCTTGGCAAAGCAAGCTATTCCCTACTGTTCCCAAAGAACCTTTATTTACAATGTCTTAGAATCTCACGTGGTCAGAGCTTTCCCAGGTTGATGCTTCTTCCCTCCGAGGTCAGAAGCTGCCTCCCCAGACAGGCTTCCCAGTCCACTCATCATTCCCACCCTGGGACTACTCTCAGATGCCCAAGAGCACTTAGGTGCACTATTGAAGTATCTTGTACTTGCTTTCTATTGTTGCATAACAAATTAGCAACCTAAAACAATACAAGTTTATTATCTCACAGTTTCTACAGGTCATGGGCTAAGACATGTAGAAGCTGGGTTTTCAACTGGGGTCTCACATTCTGAAAATTCAGGTGTTGGACAAGCTGTGGTCTCATTGGAGGCTCAGAGTCCACTTCCAAGTGCATTTATGTTGTTGTCAGCATTCAATTCCTTGTGGTTGTAAACTAACGTCTCTATTTTCTTGCTGGCTGTTGGCTGAGGGTCACTCTGAACTCTTAGAGGCCATCCTTGAATCCTATCTGCATGTCCCATCACAGGTAGTTTGCTCATTTCTCTGACACTTCATCTTTTTTTACAAAGGGCTCATCTAATTAGGTCAGGCCCGCAGTGTACTCTCCCTTTAGGTTAACTCAGAGTCAGTTGATTAGCAACCTAACAGTTCATCATATCCACAGATTCTGCTCACATCCAACAGGAGGGACTGTGCAGTGTGTGTACACATGGGGCAGGGATATTGCTGGCCTTCTTGGGAGTTCTGCCTACCACCTGTGTCCTAGAAAGGCCTACTGAATATGAAATTAACCACTGTAAATAAAACACAGGAGAAAAGGAGACTGATGCCATGGAAAGACTTTAAAGCAAGTCTTTAGAAGATACCCAAAGCATTAATTTTTGCAGATTGTGGGTCTAGGTTCTGACCCAGAGTTCAGAAACAAAAAACTAGAAAGTGACAGAAAAAAATGAGCTAAACTAAGACTAGCCAGACATTCACGAACTGCCTCAAGAAGAAAAAGACACTCTGAGTCTCCTGTGACTGCTGTACCAAATAACCATAAGTTTTGTGGCTTAAAAAAACAAAAATTTGTTATCTTACAGTTTGGGAAGTCAAAAGTCCAAAACCATTTTCACTGGGCGAAATCAAGGCATTGGCAGGGCTGGCTCTTTCTGGCAGCTCTGAGCAAAGGATCCATTTCTTCATCCTTGTCAGCTGATATTAACAGTCGCGGGCACGCTGCTTCCTCTTCTGTAGTAGTATCACCTTCTGCCTTCTTCTCATGAGGACTTTTGTAACTATGTCATTGAATCGATCTGGATAACCCAGGATACTTCTCCATCTGAAGATCCTTCACTTAATCTCATCTGCAAGGTACCTTTTGCCATATAAGCTAACATTCCCAACTACTAGGGATGAGGATATGAACATCTTTGAGGGCTATTATTCAGCCCAGCGTAGAGACTAAAACCAGCGGGCCCCAATCATTTTGGCACCAGGGATTGGTTTCATGGAAGACAATTTTTCCATGGATTAAGGAGTGCGGTGGGGTAGGTGATGGTTTGGGGATGGTTCCAGCACATTTATTGTGCACTTTATTTCTATTATTATTACATTGTAATTTATAATGAAATAATTATACAATCACCATAATGGAGGCTCAGTGGGAGCCCTGAGCTTGTGTTCCTGCATCTAGACAGTCCCAGTGCTAGTCACCACCTCAGCTGCCCCTCAGATCATCAAGCATTAGATTCTCTTAAGGAATATGTAGCCTAGATTCCTCACACGTGCAGTTTATAGTAGGGTTCAGGCTCCTGTGAGAATGTCCTACTGCTGCATCTCTGACAGGAGGTGGAACTCAGGAGGTGATGGGAGCGATGTGGAGTGGTTGTAAATACAGATGAAACTTCACTTACTCACTTGCTGTTCACCTCTTCCTAACAGGTCATGGACTGAGACTGGTCCACAGGCTGGGGGATTGGAGGCTGCAGACTAAAACAACAGTCATCAGTGGCACCTTTAGCTCAGTGGGTAGGGTACCGGCCACATACACCGAGGCTGATGGGTTCAAATCTGGCCCCACCAGCCAAAACAACAGCTTGAGATTTTGTCTTAAAAATAAATAAATAAAATTAAAATTAAACAAAATAAAATAAAACCACAGTCATAGTTTTTCAATTTTTTTTTTTTGAGACAGAGCCTAAAGCTGTCATCCTGGATAGAGTGCTATGGCATCACAGCTCAGAGCAACCTCCAATTCCTGGGCTCAAGTGAGTCTCCTGCCTCCACCTCCCAAGTAGCTGGGACTACAGGCACCCGCCACAACGCCCGGCCATTTTTTTGGTTGCAGCCATCATTATTGTTCGGCGGGTCCGGGCTGGATTTGAACCCGCCAGCTCAGGTGTACGTGGCTGACGCCTTAGCCTGTTGAGCCACAGGCGCCAAGCCAGTCATAGTTTTTCAGAACAAACATATTGAAAGCCTTGAAAAATGGACACAACAGCTAAAGAGGTAAGGCAGAAATGAGGTCCTAGAAAAATTGATAAGATTTGCCTTAAGGGCATCAGGTGAGAAATGCCTATCATTTCATTTCTGAGGATGGTAGGAAAGTAATTAGAAATAATGAGTATCAATGCTTACCCCCTAACACAAATCATGTTTTTGACTTATTCTTTTTTATTTATTTATTTTTTTGAGACAGAGTCTCACTATGCTGTCCTCGGTAGAGTGCTGTGGCATCACAACTCATAGCAACCTCAAACTCCTGGGCTTAAGTGATTCTCTTGCCTCAGCCTCCCAAGTAGCTGGGACTATAGGAGCATGCCACAACACCTGGCTATTTTTTTGTTGCAGTTGTCATTGTTGCTTATCTGACCTGGTCCAAGTTCGAACCTGCCAGCCTTGGTACATGTGGCCGACTCCATAACTACTATGCTATGGGTTCTGAGCCTTTTATTTTTATTTTTATTTTTTTGTCTTTTTAAGAGACTAGGTCTTGCTTTGTCACTTGGGTTAGACTGGAGTTCAGATGGCAAAATCATAGCTTGCTGTAACCTCAAACTCCTGCTCTCAAGTGATCTTCTTACCTCAGCCTCCCACAGTGCTAGGATTATAAGGTGTGCACTACCATGCCTGGCCTCGATTCATCTTCTAAACCAGTGGTTCTCAACCTTCCTAATGCCACAGCCCTTTAGTACAGTTCTTGTGGGTCACGACCCACAGATTGAGAACTGCTGTTCTAAACCAAACCACAATGACAGAGCCTCATCCCATGAGAAAAATCTGTAGACCAGAAATACCCCTCTATGGCTTTGTCCCTTCCGCTCTGTACGCTCAGCCAAGAATTCTGTATTCAGAGGTGTTAGCACTTTATGTTGAGACAACACAACTTCTCAACTCACACCCAACAAAAGTCAGTATCACAAGACTTTCTAACCAAAACATGCCTCATGCCGTCTCTCTCCACATGTCAGTAAGCCTAAGATGGTTGCACGTCAAGACGCACCATTGTTTTGTTTTTTTGTTTTTTGTTTTTTTTTTGAGACAGAGCCTCAAGCTGTCACCCTGGATAGAGTGCCGTGGCATCACAGTTCACAGCAACCTCCAATTCCTGGGCTCAAGCGAGTCTCCTGCCTCCGCCTCCCAAGTAGCTGGGACTACAGGCACCCACCACAACGCCCAGCCATTTTTTTTTTTGGTTGCAGCCATCATTGTTTGGCGGGTCTGGGCTGGATTTGAACCCACCAGCTCAGGTGTATGTGGCTGGCGCCTTAGCCGGTTGAGCCACAGGCGCCGAGCCTCTACTCCATGTTTCAAACTGAAAGCTTACCTTTATGTGAAAGTGAATATTGAAATAATTACCACAAATTGGGGTGACATGGCTTGTTTACATTTCCAACAGTGCTAAACTGATAATTGGCAATAGTCTGTTCTATAAAGTTGACTACTCACAAATTTTATGATACCAGAAATGACATGAAGTAAGCATTTAGTTGTTTGGCTTTTCTGAAATGGAAGCCAAATCTTGTTAGTAAGTATATACTTTGGAAGTGTGAATTCATATGTAAAAAATACTTTTGTTACTTGTATTTTTTATGTCTCCCTGTTTCTAATTTCGTTAGATTCTCGGAATATATTCGTAGAGATCTCATTTGTCATTGTCTTTATTCTCCTCTGCTTCTTGGTAATCATTCATAATAAAACCAAATTCTGACATCTCTATTTTTTTGCCTTTCTTTTTCTACTAGTGAGTTTAAACATTCTTTTCTTGTTCTGCTGTTTTAATTTCTGATGTAAATTATCTGTTCAAATCTTGCTCATGTTTGTGTTGAGATACTGTATTTTTCTTGTTATTAATGTAAAGCTACATGTAAATCTTTTCTTTTTATATATTTTTGGATATTTTTCTCGCAGAAAAATTAACCCATCCCAGAGTATTTCAAGCCTACTCATGGTGGGAAATTTGAACTAGGATTCTTCAGGAGAACATAAAATTAAAAAGCAAACAAGAGGCTCGGCGCCTGTAGCTCAGCAGCTAGGCTGCCAGCCTATACGTACACTGGAGATAGCGGGTTCAAATCCAGCCTGGGCCTGCCAAACAATAATGACAACTGCAACAAAAAAATAGCTGGGTGTTGTGGTGGGCGCCTGTAGTCCCAGCTACTCGGGAAGTCAAGGTAAGAGAAATTCTTTTTTTTTTTTTTTTTTTTTTGGTTGCAGCTATCATTGTTGTTTGGCGGGCCCGGGCTGGATTCGAACCCCCCAGCTCATGTGTACGTGGCTGGCGCCTCAGCCTGTTGAGCCACAGGCGTTGAACCGGTAAGAGAAATTCTTAAGCCCAAGAGTTTGAGGCTGCTGTGAGCCATATTGCCACGGCACTCTATCCAGGGAAACATAGTGAGACTCTGTCTCCAAGAAAAAAAAAAAAAAAAAAACAAGAAAATTATCCATTATGAGCAGTAGTAGCAGAAGAAACTAGCATCAGCATTAAACTCTGTAAGAACTTCAAATAATAGTTTTTTGATCAATATAGAATATAGTAGAACCCCTGTAAGTTGACTAGCCAAGGGACTGTGACAAACTGGTCAACATAAGGACCTAGGCCTACTCTTTAGATTATGTACATGTGGTGCATGTCTGGTCTGTGAAAATTAGGTCAACTTAAGGAAATTGTCAGCTATGGTGGTTTTACTGGCAACATATTTGAAATACTAAAGACTTAAAGGAATGAATATTAGCAAGGATGAAAATAAGCCTATTTTTAAAATGACCAGGCAGATTTTCAAAAGAAGCCAGTGAGCAAGAGTGACACCCTATCTCTACAGAAAAAATAGAAAAATTAGCCCAGCATGGTGGCTGACACCTGCAAGTCTCCAGGTACTTGGGAGTCCAAGGTAGGAGGATCACTTGAGCCCTGGAGTTTAAGGTTGTGTGAGCTATGATGAGGCCACTGGGCTCTCTTCTGGGTTACAAAGTAAAACCCTATCTCATGGAAAAAATACCAAAAAAAGCCAGTGAAATAAATTTTCTGGAAATGAAAAATAAGTTTTCTTTATGAAAGATGCATTCATTAAAGTTTAAAACCTCAATAAATAATAGTACATTCATCTAATTTAGACGCAGCTGTGGAGAGAATACTTAACTGTAAAATAGCATGGAGAAAATTGCCTAGAATGTAGCAGAGCTAGACTGGGGGCCTAGTTGTGGCCCCAAACAAACCCTTCCTCCTCATCCCCCTCCCCTGCCTCCTTTCCTCCTAGAAAAAAAGGCCTTCCCTGCCTGTTGCAAAAATTCTGCAGGAAAGATCCTAACCTACCAGAACCGTCTGGCAAGCGGTGGAATCTTCCTCTCCCTACTCCTACTCTAAAAACTAGCTTCCATCAGTGCAGATGCCATCTTTGGTTCTGCCATGGCTGGTCTCTGTCCCTTTCATTAAGCCTGGCCTGAACTTCTCCACTCTTTGGTTTCCTGTCTGGGTACACCTCTGAATACCTTTCACCAGAGGTGTCTAGTATTGTTAGAAAGAATAGGAGAAGACAAAAGTTAGTAAGAAAAGTCTAGTATGTTCTAATTGGAGTGGTAAAGAATAAGGAGAATTGGGTGGCACCTGTGGCTCAGAGGTGGCAGGTTCAAACCTGGCCCTGGCCAAAAACTGCAAAAAAAAGAATAAGGAGAATTTAGGAGAGGTAACGTTTGAAGGAATGGTTTTCTAGATCTGATTGATATAACTGCATCTACACTAAAACTCATCTTAGTGAATCTGTAAATGTTAAAGACAAAATTTCAAAGCAGCTAGTGAAAATTAGACCAAGGAATGATACTTAATCATATTAAGCTTCTCAACATCAACCAAAGAAAAGTTAGGATATAAAAACTATATTTTCAAAGTGCTGAGAGAAAATACCTACCTGTTAGTTCATAAGAAAGTTTCTCCAACTGACATGCTTTGGCAGGAGGGATTGCAGATGTAGCATGGCTGTTGTTGCCAAATATTTTGTAAGCATTTATGAAGTCTTACAGCAATTACCTCTGTCAAACAAGAGATGAAGCAACAATACAAGAGTATAGGAAATAAATAATGAGATATTGAAGGCAATGAAACAAAAATGTAACATCCTAGTATATAAGTGATAGAAAATAGATAAATGTGAAATTAGAGGCAGAATGTATGAAAACACGGTGCTAGGAGAAGGAACACCAAGGGCAAGAAACCCACTTAAAAGGCTGGGGTAGGCATGATATACATGGGAAAAGGGGGAAGGAGTACAACATGATGTCTTTGAAGAGAAATGTGGAAATTTTGGCTTAGATCAACTTTAAAAGACTTAATTTAAGGACATAATCAGAAATAGTGGAGAATTTATTTTTTAGAGGTAGGGTCATACTCTTTCACCTAGGCTGGAGTGCAGTGATACAGTCATAGTTCACTGGAACTCCTGGGCACAAGCAGTACTCCCACCTCAGCTTCCTAAGTGCTGGGCATTCCATCATGCTAAGGTAATTTTTTTTTTAATTTTGTATAGTTAGGATCTTGCTCTTTGGCCCAATCTGGTCTTGAATTCCTGGCCTCAAGCGATCCTCCTACCTCAGCCTCCTCAAGTGCTAGGATTATAAGTGTGAGCCACTAAAATTTTAGGAAATTTCATTATATAGATTGAACAGCCATATCAGGTCTCCTATAAAATTGAAAGAGGATATTTGTCATAAAGACAATAGTTGCTTTATTAGACTTCAATAGTAAAGCTAAGAATTTCTTTGGGGCTGGGTTTAGTGGCTTATGCCTGTAAACCTAGCACTGTGGGACACTGGCATATTGTCTGAGCTCAGGACTTCAAGACCAACCTGAGCAAGAGTGAGATCCCAGTTCTACTAAAAATGGAAAAATTAGCTGGGCATGGTGGTGCACACCTGTAGTCCCAGCTACTTGAAGGCTGAAGTGGGAGGATCACTTGAGCCTGGGAGTTTGAGGTTGCTGTGAGATAGGCAGAGGCCTTGGCACTCTACCTGGGTGACAGAGGGAGACTGTGTCCAAAAAAAGAATCAAGTAACAATGGAGCAGTGTCTATAATGTCCTCAAGTTAGACATTCATTCTACGCCAAAAGGATGTTGACAGATGTTTTTGTCAGAATTATTTTTCTCCTGTCTTTAAGAACTTAAGAAGAAAACCTTCAGTCTTTGTTACCCAGCCAAGCAAAGGATGGAAGGTCTAACAAACTTACTGGTTTTATAAATTAAATTAGCTACAATTGGAGAAGAGAGCAGGAAACGGAGAAGTAGTTGCAGTATACACAGTATTGATTTATTATGCTAATGATTAGACGGTGTCATTTGAAGTTCTTGAAACTGATATAGTAAAAAATACTTTTATAATTGGATGATGAGATAGGAACAGTAATATTTTTTTAGTCTGTGAAATGTTAAAGTATAATAATATATGAAAGAGAGACCTCATCTCTGCACCTTGTAGGTAAATCAGCCAGGCACAAAGGTAGATGCCTATAGTCCCAGCTACTCAGATCCCAGCTACTCATGAAGATTGCTTGAACCCAGGAGTTTGAGGTTACAGTGAGCTAGATCATGACACTGCACTCTATACGGGTAACGAGAGTAAGACCCTGTCTCAAATATACATATGCAAACTTTATGTGCAATTTTTGCACACGAACTTCATGGACACTGTGTGTGTGTGTGTGTGTGAGAGAGAGAGAGAGAGAGAGAGAGTGTTGTATTAGTTTATAAGGGTTGCTATATAAAATACCAGAGACTGGGTGGCTTAAACAACAAAAATTTATTTTCTCACAACTACAGAGGCTGGAAGTCCAAGATCAAGGTGCTGTCAGGGTTGATTTCTGATGAGGCCTCTCTTCCTGGTTCATAGCTGTGTCCTTCTTGCTGTCTGTGCAGGGTAGGCTGTACTGGATGTAGGTGTCTCTTTTCTTAAAAGGACATCAGTTCTGTGGAATTAGAGCTCCATTTTCTTCACCCTTAAATAACTTCTTAAGGGCTATGTCTCCAAATACACTCTTATTGGGAATTAGGGTTTCAGTATATGAATTTGTTGGGGGAAAGAACATAAAATTTAGTCCATAAGACAGAGATATAAAACTTAAACATACAATAAGCTACCACCAAATGTAAAAACGAATCTCTTACCGTAATTCACTAAAAGTAGAAATTAATAAAAACAAATATCAAAAGACCCTACCTATCTGGAAATTTCCAGAACTCCAGAATTTCTGAAAAATAACAAGTTTTGGCTTTCAGATAAACCTGCATTTCAGGTAAATGCTGTTTTAAAAAAGAGGGTACCTTTAAATGTAAAATTAAAAAATAATAATAAAGGGAAAGAACAAAAAGTATTAATCATTCAGCTCAATTAAAGAACATAATAATCCTAAGAAAATAGAAGTAAATACTCCTAAGAAAAGAGGATTATTTTTAAAGAAGAAAGTAGAAATGATTTAGGAAACAAGGACAGTTAACTACTCAAATACTGATTCTTTTGTGGGAAAATGAACATATAATTTTATTTAGCAAATCTAATCTGGAAATTAAGAAAAATGAGGGGAAATACAGAAATAGAAAATTAGAAGTACTGACATGCAAATAACTCCAGATACAGAAGGGAAAAGAAACTTGTGTTCTTGTAAGAAATTTGTGTTTAGTTATGTTCAAGTAAATGTACAAGTAAAAGTAGATGTGGCTGAAATGGTTTTTTAAAAAGACAAGATAGGCTCAGCGCCTGTGGCTCAATGGGCTAAGGCGCCAGCCACATACACCTGAGCTGGTGGGTTCGAATCCAGCCCGGGCCCGCCAAACAACAATGACAGCCGCAACCAAAAAATGGCCAGGTGTTGTGGCGGGCGCCTGTAGTCCCAGCTACTTGGGAGGCGGAGGCAGGAGACTCGCTTGAGCCCAGGAATGGGAGGTTGCTGTGAGCTGTGATGTCACGGCACTCTACCCAGGGTGACAGCTTGAGGCTCTGTTTCAAAAAAAAAAAAAGACAAGATAATTTACTAAATCCGAATACAGAATTCCTAGGAAAATTTAACTGACCAGTCATCATAAATGTAATGAAGACTTTCAAAAAGCTACTACTATCACCCAGAAAACCTGGTCTAAATGATTCTATCTTCAGGATAGATAGAATTGCAGTTACTTAAACATTTCAGATAGTAAGGAAAGTAAGCACAATATTAATCCTAAAAGCCTACAAAGATGCAACAAAAAAGGAAACTAAAAATCTTCCTTGACTAAAAATTCAGATTCTGCTGAATATGTGTAAGGCTCACTTTAGTTTACTTTTAGATATGTATACAAGGAGGATTTCACACAGTCCTTTTTCTATTTGTGCATTCATTAGAGGTATATTCTGTTATTTAAGTATATACTACTATTTAAGAACAAGCATCTGCAATTTTTAATAATGAAAATTTATCTTGTACTATACAAATTTTGTAGAATCCCATAGAGACTTTCTTTTATCCTCAAGGTTACAAATCCTTTAATAGTTCTAGCAACTATTAAATTTTTATTTTTTATTTATTTATTTATTTTTTTCTTTTGAGACAGAGTCTCAAGCCGTCACCCTGGGTAGAGTGCTATGGCATCACAGCTCACAGCAACCTTGATTCCCTTGCCTCAGCCTCCCACGTAACTGGGACTACTGGTGCCCGCCACAATGCCCAGCTATTTTTTTGTTATAGTTGTCATTATTTAGCTGGCCCGGGCTGGGTTTGAACCCACCTGTCTCGGTGTATATGGCTGGTTCCCTGGGCACCAAGCCTACTATTAAATTTTTAAATGTTAAAGGCAGTCTTTTTCTTGTTTTAGTGAAAAGGCTTAAACATATCTCAAGCTAATTACCTAATTTGGTGAAATACAGAATAGGTATGCTTTAAATCTTACGGAAACAGGTTTGTAAATATTCAAATATCTGGGCTTTCTCTCTCTCTCTCTCTCTCTTTTTTTTTTCTTTGAGACAGGGTCTTACTCTGTCACCCAGGCTGGAGTGCAGTGGTGTCATCATAGTTCCTACATCCTCAAATTCCTATGCTCAAGCAATCCTCCTGCTTCAACCTGAATTTCTGGGCCTTTTCTTTTGTTTTTTTTCTTCCTTCCCTTGCTTCCTTTGCCCTCTTCCTCTCTCCTCCATCCCTCCTTCTTTTTTTTGTAGTGATGGTGTCTGGCTATGTTGCTCAGGCTGATCTTGAACACCTGGCTTCAACCAAGCCTATTCCTTCCCAAAGTTCTAAGATTATTGGCCAAGCCTCTGTGCCTGACCAGTATTCACATTTGTTTACAAAATGTTGTGATAGCTTTGTGTTTGTCTTTTTAAAGCATTGTATTATTAACAATGGCTAGCTAAGGCAGCAATCTATGGCTTCACTTGTCCTTTTCTGAGTTAAAGGATATGGACTTAGAATTTTGTCGTCATATTTGTCCTCATGTTTAAGCATACTGATGCATAATTCTAAATAAAATATCAGCGTATAATTTTAGCAGCACAGTAAATGAGCTGTGCATTATGAAAGAGTAGCAGGAATCATCCTTATGGTGATGGAACTGTTCTGTACGTTGGCTGTGGTCATGGGTCATCATGTGAACTACACAGGTAGTAACATTGTGTAGAACTAAATGCACACAAATGAAATTCCCTGTGAAATGCACACAAAAATGAATTTCCCTGTGAAATTCTGGGAAATGTAAATTAGATTGGTAGATTATATCAATATTCTGGTTGTGATATGGTTCTATGGTATTATAAGGAATATCATTGAAGGGGATTGGGTAAAGGATATACTCGATCTCTACGTAATTATAATTGCAAGCGAATCAATTATCTCAAATGAAATGTTTACTTAAACACTATGTACTATTATAAATTGTGATTCTCCCTGGCCAAGAATTTAAGGGATTATTATACTAGGAATTCTGTCACTAAAATTAATTATGTTAATAGCTGTAAAGGAAATAGGTTGATATTTCCTCATACATACATAAAAATATAACCTGTGTGTGCACAAAGACATGCGTTTATAGATAACACGCATATATATATATGTGTGTGTGTGTGTTCATCTGTGCATAATGCTTAGTGAGGGGTCCCATAGCATTCTCACTAAAATATAGATGAAGGAGAGAATGTCCTTTGTCACTACTGTTTTTAATGTTATTGAAGTACTAATAAGTATAATTAGAAAAGTGATACTAGGCTAGGAGCGGTGGCTCACACCTGTAATCCCAGCACTCTGGGAGGCTGAGGTGGCTGGATTGCCTTAGCTCATAGGTTTGAGACCAGCCTGAGCCACAGCAAAACCTCATCTCTAAAAATAACTGGGGCTTGGCACCTGTAGCACAGTGGTTACAGCGCCAACCACATACACCAACGGTGGTGGGTTCAAACCTGGCCCGGGCCACCTAAACAGCTGCAACAAAAAAATAGCTGGGCATTGTGGCGGGCACCTATAGTCCCAGCTGCTTGGGACGCTGAGGCAAGAGAATCGCTTAAGCCCAAGAGTTTGAGGTTGCTTTGAGCTGTGATGCCACAGCACTCTACCAAAGGCTACATGCTGAAATTCTGTCTCAAAAATAAATAAATAAATAAATAAGAAAATAGCCAGGCATTGTGGCAGGCGACTGTATTCCCAGCTACTTGGGAGGCTGAGGTAAGAGAATCACTTAAGCCCAAGAGTTTGAGGTTGCTATGAGCCGTGATGCCACGGCACTCTACTGAGGGCAACATAGTTAAGCTCTGTCTCCAGAAAAAAAAAAAGACTAGCTTGAGCAAGAGAGCAAGATTCCATCTCTCCAAAAAATAGAAAAATTAGCCAGGTGTGGTGTTAGGGAGATAAAGAACAGTAGCCTGAGCACAGAAGTTTGAGGCTGTGGAGAGCTATGATGGCACTGTACCTTGGCTCAGGTGACAAATTGAGGCCCTGTCGCCAGTTTAAAAAAAAAGGATAGTATAATAAAGGTAATTCCTCCAGTGTTTACCTAAAAAAAATTTTTATTGTGGTAAAATGAACATGCCATAAAATTTGCCATTTTGACCAATTTTTAAAGTGTATAGTTTGGTGGCATGAATGCATTCGTATAATTTTGCACTCATCACCATCAATTCATCTTCAGAAGTTTTTCATCTTCATTAAATCCATTAAATAGTGACTCTGCCATACTTCTCCCAACTAGCCCCTGGCAACCACCATTGCATTTTCTATCTGTGAATTTGACTACTACCTCACATATAAGTGAATAGATAAAATGATTATTCTTTGGTTACTGGTTTCTTTCACTTATGATACCTTCAAGGTTTATCCATGTTATGGTTGTAGCTTATGTCAGAATTTTCCTTGTATGTAGGTAGAGTTGACCCTTCAGTAGCATAGGGGTTAGGGATACTGACTCCCTGTGTAGTCAGAAATCTGAGTATAAGCTTTGTTATAAGTTCCTTCAGAAGGCTTACCAATAACATCAATACTTGATTAACACATTTTGTATGTTATATATATTACACATGTACACTGTGTTCTTACAATGAAGTAAGCTAGAGAAAAGAAATGTTACTAGGAAAATCATAAGGAGGAAAATATGTTTACTATTAAGTAGAAGTAGATCATCATAAAAGTCTTCATCTTCATTATCTTTACATTGAGTAGACTGAAGAGGAAGAGGAGGGGTCTTGCTGTCTCTGGGTTGGCAGAGATAGAACAAAATTTGCATGTAAGTGGACCAACATAGTTCAACCCCTGTTGTTCAAGGGTCAACACACCCTATATATGACACATTTTGCTTACATGTGGTTTATGTATGGGTTGCTTCCAGCTTTTGGCCATTGTGACTAATGCTCCTATAAACGTGGATGAACAAATAAAAGTTTTTTTGCCACTAGATAAGGTACTTGTAAAGGTTATAAGGAAAAATAAGCAAGAGTAGTCCTGAAAAGAATAATAGAATTTACAAATAAATTGTGTTAAAAAAAACAAATAATAATGTGCAGGAATTAGGCTAATTAGATAATAAAACAAAGTTAAAATGATTAGAAAATTGTGTTTTTGGTGCATGGATAGACAAAATCAGTGACCCAGAATAGAAAAGCTAACAGTAGGGCAGCACGTGTGGCTCAGTGGTAAGTCGCTGGCCCCATATACCGAGGGTGGCAGGTACGAACCCAGCCCCAGCCAAACTGCAACAAATAATAGCCAGGCGGGGTGGCGCCTGTGGCTCATCGAGTAGGGCACCGGCCCCATATAACAAAGGTGGCGGATTCAAACCCGGCCTCGGCAGAACTGCAAAACAGAAAAATAGCCGGGCATTGTGGCCGGTGCCTGTAGTCCCAGCTACTCGGGAGGCTGAGGTAAGAGAATCGCCTAAGCCCAGGAGTTGGAGATTGCTGTGAGCTGTGTGACGCCACAGCACTCTACTGAGGGCGATAAAGTGAGACTCTGTCTCTACAAAAAAAAAAAAAAAAAAGACAACTGATATTTATAAATAAAAATAAAAGATAATTTCAAAAAACAGATCATGCCAAATCTTATAGACAATAGAAAAAGAAGGCTCGGCGCCTGCAGCTCAAGCAACTAAGGCACCAGCCACATAAACCTGAACACTTGAGCTGGAGGGTTCAAATCCAGCCTGGGCCCGCCAAACAACAGCGACGGCTGCAACCAAAAAAAAATAGCCGGGCTTTGCGGCAGGCGCCTGTAGTCCCAGCTACTTGGGAGGTGGAGGCAGGAGAATCTCTTGAGCTCAGGAGTTGGAGGTTGCTGTGAGCTGTGATGCCAAGCACTCTACCCAGGGTGACAGCTTGAGGCTCTGTCTCAAAAAAAAAAAAAAGAAAGAAAGAAAGAAATACTTTAAAATCATTCTACTTCATCTGGATACACCTGATATTAAAATTGGAAAAAATATATTATTATAAAGGGAAATTACAAACATATTTCACTTATAAAAGAGGATGCAATATCCTAAACAACATATTAGTCAGTTGAACTAAAAACTTAATTCATGTTCAGGGCATTGCCTATGGCTCAAAGGAGTAGGGCGCCAGCCCCATATGCCAGAGGTAGCGGGTTCAAATCCAGCCCCAGCCAGAAACTGCAAAATAATAATAATAATAATAATAATAATCAAGTAATATTATTTGGTCAAATTTAAATCCAATTTATATGAGAATTAGTCACTATTTTCTTTTCTTTCTTTTTCTTTTTTCCTTTTCCTTTCCCTCACCCCTCCCTCCTCCTCTCTGTCTGCTCACCCCTTCCCCCATCCCCCACCATGTCATTAATTGTTATTAATTGTCCTCATATCAAAAGTTGAATACATAGGATTCATGCTTCTTCATTCCTGTGATACTTCACTAAGAATAATGTGTTCCACCTTCATCTAGGTTAATACAGACGCTGCAACATCTCCATTTTTTTAAATGGCTGAATAGTATTCCATGGTATACATATACCACAGCTTCCCAATCCATTCCTGGGTTGAGGGGCATTTACACTGCTAGTGGGACTGCAAATTAATACAACCTTTTTGGAAGGAAGTATGGAGAAACCTTAAAGAACTCAACCTGAACCTCCCATTTGATCCTGCAATTCCATTACTGGGCATCTATCCAGAAGGAAAAAAATCTTTTATTATAAAGACATTTGTACTAGACTGTTTATCGCAGCTCAATTTTATCGCTAAAATGTGACTTTGCTTTTCTATGGTATTGTTCTTTCACCTTTTTGAGGTTTCTGTCCAAATGTAATCTGAGCTCTCAATCAGAAGTTTACTGGCAACCTATTTTAACATTGTGAATTAAAAGTAGTACTGTTCTTCAATACCACCAATTCAGAGTTAGAATGTGTGATAGTAAAGAAAATTATTAAAAAGTAACAGAATCTAGGCAGTGCCTGGGGCTCAGTGGGTAAGGCGCCTACCGAGGGTGGCGGGTTCAAGCCCAGCCCCTGGCCAAATTGCAAAAAAAAAAAATAGCCCGGCATTGTGGTGGGCTCCTGTAGTCCCAGCTACTTGGGAGACTGAAGCAAGAGAATCACCTAAGCCCAAGAGCTGGAGGTTGCTGTGAGCTTGACGCCACAGCACTCTACTGAGCGCGATAAAGTGAGACTCTTGTCTCTACCAAAAAAAGAAAAACGCAATACTAAATGTGGTTCACAAATAAATATGCTCTGTTCAAACATACAAAAGAAAAAAAAAGTAACAGAATATCTTATATTTTGAAATAACAGCAAACGTTAGGATTTATATAAATACAAATATCCAGAGACACCAAAAGCTTGCCTAAATAGATAAATTACTTTATTATTATAGAGCTAAAGTAAGTGTTAAGATACCTTTCTTCCCTACATTTAAAGTCTGGAGTTTTAAAAGCTTAAAACAAATCTCAAGTTCCTCTGTAAGTATAGACATACAAAAATAGGGAGCCTAATGAAAATGCCCTAAAATTGGTGGAGTTATTTGCACAATTCTGTGAATATACTAAAATCCACTGAAATGGGGCAGCGCCTGTGGCTCAGTGAGTAGGGCGCCGGCCCCATATACCAAGGGTGGCAGGTACAAACCTGGCCCAGCCAAACTGCAACCAAAAAAAAATAGCCAGGCGTTGTGGCGGCCACCTGTAGTCTCAGCTACTCAGGAGGCTGAGACAAGAGAATTGCCTAAATCCAAAAGCTGGAGGTTGCTGTGAGCTATAATTCCACAGCACTCTACCAGGGGCAATAATGTGAGACTCTGTCTAAAAAAAAAAACAAACACACTGAAATGCCACTTCAAAATGATAAATGTTATGGTATGTGAGTTATGTCTCAATAATGTTATAAATAAAATGGGGAATTTCTATGGGAATACCAAGGGAAAGGGAGCTAGTCTTTTTGAGTATTAAAACGTTATTAATTAGTGGGTCAGGAATAAGCATAAGTATTAAGTAAACAAAATGTAAGAATGTAGAGAAAGGCTCCGCGCCTTTCAGTACAGTGGTAGTACAGTGTAGTACAGTGGTTACCATGCCAGCCACATACACTGAGGCTGGCGGGTTCAAACCTGGCCTTAGAGGCCTGCTAAACAATAATAACAACTACAACAAAAAATAGCCACATGTTGTGGCAGGCGCCTGTAGTCCCAGCTACTTGGGAGGCTCAGACAAGAGAATCGCTTAAGGCCAAGAGTTTGAGGTTGCTGTGAATTACGACACCATGGCACTCTACCGAGGGCAACATAGTGAGACTCTGTCTCAAAAAAAATAAAAAGAAAAAAGAATGTAGAGAAAGATCCAAATACAAATGATATAATAAATGTATTTAAAAATCTCTGGGTGAGAAATGCGTAGTGGAAACATTCTTAGAACAGTGGGATATCCTTTTAGGATAAAGGCTGTTTCTCTATCCACAGGTTTTATTTTGAAAGTTCAAGGTATTGGGTGGTGCCTGTGGCTCAGTGGGTAGGTCGTAGGCCCCATACACCCAGGGTTGTGGATTCAAACCCGGCCCTGGCCAAACTACAACAACAACAACAAAAAATAGCCAGGCATTGTGGAGGGTGTCTATAATTCCACCTATTTGGGAGGCTGAGGCAGGAGAATCTCCTAAGCCCAGAAGTTGGAGGTTGCTGTGAGCTGTAACGCCACAACACTTCACTGAGGACGATAAAGTGAGACTGTCTCTTAGGAAAAAAAAAAGAAAGAAAGTTCAAGGTAGTAAATAAGTGATAGTAAAAATAGGAGAAAACCATAAAAGAATAAGTTGAAAATGTAGTGAAGATTATTGTCTTTAGGAAGACGTCCTATTTCCAAGGATAAGAAAACAAAACTAAGGCTAAAGAGACTACTTTACTTCTAGGCCTAGAAAATGGAGGACCCTGTCCAGCTCTGACTGGGGGAACCCTGTATCAGTTTTACTTGTTTTTATAAAATCTATTAATGATTTGATGAATTATTATGAACCCACTATCCAACCTCAACACGAACATTCTTGTCACGTGCTTTGTTTTGGTTACATTGCACGCAAACTCACATACCATCATGCAGTCAATATGTTGTTTTATATATTTTGAAATTTTATATAAACAGCTTACTGTTATGGAAAAAGGAAAAAAACAGAGGGGCATGGTGTGGTGGCTCATGTGTGTACTCTAGCACTTTGGGAGACCAAGGTAGATAGATTGCCTGAGCTCAGGAGTTGGAGACCAACCTGAGCAAGAGTGAGACCTTGTCTCTAAAAAATAGCTGGGCGTTGTGGCGGTCACATGTAGACCCAGCTATTCAGGAGTCTGAGGTCAGAGGATTGAGCCAAGAGATGGAGGTTGCTGTGAGCTATGATGCCGTGGCATTCTACCAAGGCAGATAAAGTGAGACTCTGCCTAAAAAAATAAAAAAGAGAAAGAGCATATAATGGTAAGAACTTTACTAGGATTTAGGCTATGTTTAAATCATGCCTTAGTCACTTGCTGGTTAAGTGACCTTGGGCAAGTTAACTGGTGTCTAAACTATTCTTTATTAAATGAAGATAATTATGGTAATTGCATCATATGGTACTTGTGAGTATTTACAGACTATATGGTGCAGTTTTTCTTAAGTATTTGAATACCTAAAAGATTAACTTCAAGAAACATAAAAGAAACGAAAGAGAACTGATAAATTGGGGGAAATGTGTGCAACACACCAGAAACAAAGGAGTATTTCTAAAGTATTAAAGGGCCTTCTAAATTAAAAAAAAATTTTTTTTGAGACAGAGCCTCAAGCTGTCACCCTGGATAGAGTGCTGTGGCATCACAGCTCACAGCAACTTCCAATTCCTGGGCTCAAGCGAGTCTTTTGCCTCTGCCTCCCAAGTAGCTGGGACTACAGGCACCTGCCACAACACCTGGCCAGTTTTTGGTTGCAG
>CAUYRH010070475.1:0-31549 GCA_963574655.1 Perodicticus potto
CCTGTAGTCCCAGCTACTTGGGAGGCGGAGGCAGGAGACTCGCTTGAGCCCAGGAATTGCAGGTTGCTGTGAGCTGTGATGCCACGGCACTCTACCCAGGGTGACGGCTTGAGGCTCTGCCTCAAAAAAAATCAAAATATGGTCAGAAGGCATTTGCAAAATCTATTTCCCAGGGAACAAAATCACAATTTACTTGTGGAAAACAAAGTAAGCATTTATTTACTTTATTTATTTATTTATTTTTTTGCAGTTTTTGGCCAGGGCTGGGTTTGAACCTGTCACCTCTGGCATATGGGGCTGGTGCCCTACTCCTTTGAGCCACAGGTGCCTCCCCAAAGTAAGCATTTAAATGAGTTTCTTTTCGACTAATAACTTGTGAGAGGATGAAAGGGACAGGAAGGAAGCGGGTCCCCTGCACACTGTCCCGTGTGGAAGTGCCTGAGACCCAGGGTGTAGTCTGTGGCTCCACGTAGCCTCAGCCTGGAGCTGGTCCTCAGGGGCCTTCATGAAACACATGCAGGGTGGGCACAAAGGCCAGGGACACTAGCAGTCAAACGAGGGAGGACTTGAGGAAGGTGGGAGGGAGACAGAGCAAAGGCTGTGAGGTAGAAAGAAGTAAACTAGACAGGACATTTACACATCTTGAACTAGTCGGGAGGAGCTGACCTCCTGTGGGTCAGGAGTCTGTCCTCCTGGGACGTGGTTGCTGAAGAGAATGGGAGTTTCAGGCGGCAGCAATCAGGTGGGAAATTTGCTGAGAAATACTCAGTGGTTAGATACCTAAAAGCAGAGGCCGTGGGAAAGGGAAGACCCTCTTCTCTCTGGGGAAGTTCCACTCCTGCCTACTTCCTCTTGACACCCTCGTCCCCTGCACAGGGTCCCCTCCTTCAGCTCAGGTGGAAATGACTGAGAAGACCTTGCAGACTTACTGTCCTAGGAGTATCGCACCTTCTCAGGTGCTCCCTTAGCCCTTTGCTTCCTTCCCTTCTAAGGGCTAAATTATATTGTCTATCCAGACTCAGTTTAAAGGTGTCCTCCCCCAGGAAGACCTCCCTGACTTTCCATACTCCAAGAGTTGGGGACTCCTCCTCCTCCTGGCCCCAGTGCTTTCTGTAGCACTAGTACACTGGCTCCAAGTGCCCTGAGTGACCTGGCCCCTCACTAGGCTGGGAGCCCCTGGAATGTGGGCTGTGTCTTGCCTCCCAGGGTTACTTCCCAGTTCCAAGCTCAAGGTCTGAGACATAGTAATAAACCATATGAAGAAAAGGAGGAAGGAAGGCCAGAGGATCTTCACAAACTGTAGGTGTCAAGGGCAGGGGACAGCTTTTAGAGTGCTGTCCTTCTCAGGATTTGCACTGTTAGAAAGGTTTTTTTTTTTTTGTTTTTTGCAGTTTTTGCCTGGGGCAGGGTTTGAACCCACAACCTCTGGTATATGGAGCCAGCGCTCTACTCCTTGAGCACGGGTGCCGCCCCCTAGAAAGGTTTTGTTTATATTTCATGAGATGGAGCTGGGAGATGAGGTGGTACTTCTACTGTCAGCAGTTGATATAAGGGAAAAGGACTGGAGAGAGGAAAGGGATAAAGAGGATAAAATCTGGCCTGGCATGGTGGCTCATGCCTGTAATCCCAGCACTCTGGGAGGCTGAGGCAGGAGGATCCAGATGGGAGGATCCCTTGAGCTCAGGAGTTCAAGACCAGCCTGAGCAAAGGGACACGCCCATCTCTACTAAAAGTAGAAAAACTAGCTGGGCGTTGTGGCAGGTGTCTATAGTCTCAGCTACTTGGGAGGCTGAGGCAGGAGGACTGTCTGAACCCAGGAATGTAAGATTGCTGTGAGCTAGGCTGAGGCTGTGGCAATCTAGCAGGGCCACAGACTGTGACTCTGTCTCAAAAAAAAAGAAGAAACTGAAATCTGATGCTTTGTAACTATCTAGATTCTTCACCAGACTGCAGAAGTGAGTGATAGGAGAAAGAAGTAGGAAGAGGAAGCCAAAGGGGCAGTAAGAATTTGGCCCTCACCCCCATCATCATCGGTTGGAAAACCAGGAACAATAGGCCATTGGATTCTGCTGAGGGTCTATGTCATTCCTTCCGCAAATCTTTATCAAGCACCTGCTACGTGCTGAGCATCGTTCTAGGTACTGGGAAAGCAGCAGTGAGGCAAATAAGGTGCTCACATTTTGAGGGGAGCAGGGAGGTAACTATATATAGCATCAGGGTACATGTTGTGAAAAAATACAGCAAGATAAGTGATACAGAGGCATGGGGTGGGCAGGGGACAGGCCGTTTCACAAACATTGGTGGAGAAGGCCTCTCTAAGATGACTTGTGAGTAGACACCTGACGGAAGCAAGAAGAAGCCAGTGGCATCTGGAGTAAGAACATCCCAGGCCAAAGGCAGAGCAAGGGCCAAGGCCCTGAGGTTGGAGTGTGCTGGGCATCAGAAACAACAAGGAGGCCAGGATGGCTGTAGAGGGAGGGAAGACAAAGGGGTTGGAAAGGAGGCCAGAGGGACGGCAGGGAACTGGGTCACTTAGCACCTAGTGTGACATGGTAAGGACTTGTGGTGGGAGGCCCTGACAGTTTAGCAGCAGAAGGGTAGAGGAGGGACATGATTTGACTTAGGTTTTGTTGGGACCCCTCTGGCACCTGGTTTGGAATTGACTATAAAGGGAGCAGGGTGGCATCAGGGAACCATTCAGGAACTGCTATTTCAAGAGCCTGGATAAGAGATGGTAATGGCTTGGGCCAGGGAAGTGGCGGGGTGGGGGGGTGATGAGAAGTGGTGGTGTTGGCATCAGTGTTGAAGGGTGGGCTGGTGGGGTTTGCTGAGGGCATGAGGACAGGCTGGGAGAGAGAGAGGGCCCAAGGGTGACCACTGGGTCTTTGTCCTAAGCAACAGGAAGGGAGAAGGTAGGAAAGACTGGGTGTTAGGGCAGGTTTATGGGAAAAAATCAGGAGATTGGGACATGTTCTGAGATGGCTACCAGGCAGTGGTATACAGATGTGATATGTATTAGTTATCTATTGCTGAGTGGCAATTTACCCCAAAACTTAGCGACTTAAGACAATGCACATTTACCATGTCATGGTTTCCGTGGGTCAGGAACCCAGGCACAGCCAGCTTGGTGCTCTGACTCAGGACACTCAGGGGCTCTCACCTGTAGTGTCAGCAGGGGCTGCAGTCATCTCAGAGCTTGACTAGGCAGAATCTGCTCCTAAGCTTATTCCCAGGGCTGCTTGTAAGATTCAGTTCCTCACATGCGCTTAGCTAGTGACATCAGTTGCTGGCCATGGGGGCCTTTCCGTAAGGATACTCCCAACATGGCAGCTGGCTTCCCTCAGAGACAGCAGCAATGCTGAAGTCATCATCTGTCTGTAACCTGATCTTGGAAGTGACATCCCATCCCTTTTACTGCATTGCATTTGCTAGAAGAGGATCACTCTGTCCAGCCCACATTCAAGGGGAGGTAAGATCTCTCGTCAGGGATCTTTAGGAACCATGGTAGAGGCGGTGTACCACATCAAGGAAGCAAGTGGATGAACAACCCTGAGCAAGGGCAAGGTCCAGGCTGGAGATGTACATGGGGCTTATCAGTGATGGTCCTGGATCAGGTGAGCTGGGAGCCAGTGAGACTGAGCCTGGGGCCACTCCAGTAGGGTCAGATGAGGAAGGGCCAGCAAGCTGGGTGGGGAATGGGGAGAGAAGAGGCCTTGAGTCCCTTCCGGCGGCAGCAGCAGCAGCGGGAGATGGAGGGGTCAGCTGGTCAAAAGCCACTGATAGAACAGGTAAGTGGAGGTACAGAACTGACCACTGGGTGGGGCCATGTGGAGATCACCTGAACAAGAGCAGTGTCATGTAGTGTTAGGGGGTGAAGCCCCCACTGGAGGGGGTTGCAGAGAGGATGAGGGGGCCGGGAAGTGTAGGCAGAGGCCACAATGCTCTTAAGGAGTCTTGGTATAGAAGGAAGGAGCACAGTCTTGAGTTTGAGTGTCTTAAATTGTCCCTTATCAAGTATTGGTGACTTTTTTTTTTAATATTTTATTTTTTATTTTATTTATTTATTTATTTATTTATTTATTTATTTATTTATTTTGAGACAGAGCCTCAAGCTGTTACCCTGGATAGAATGCGGTGGCACCACAGCTCACAGCAACCTCCAATTCCTGGGCTCAAGCGAGTCTGCTGCCTCTGCCTCCCAAGTAGCTGGGACTACAGGCGCCCGCCACAATGCCTGGCCATTTTTTGGTTGCAGCTGTCATTGTTGTTTGGCGGGCCCGGGCTGGATTCGAACCCACCAGCTCAGGTGTGCGTGGCTGGCGCCTTAGCCCGTTGAGCCACAGGCACCGAGCCTGGTGACTATTTTTTGAGCTGGAACTGTTTTTTTTGGAACTCTTCTCCCTACGCTTCTTTTTTTTTTTTTCTCACTTTATCACCCTCAGTACAGTGCCGTAGCATCACAGATCACAGCAACCTCCAGCTCTTGCCTCAGCCTCCTGAGTAGCTGGGACTATAGGCGCCCACCACAACACCCAGCTATTTTTTGTTTGTTTGTTTGTTGTTGTTGTTGCAGTTTGGCTGAGGCCAGGTTTGAACCCACCACCCTTGGTATATGGGGCTAGCGGCCTACTCACTGAGCCACAGGCACTGCCCTTCTTTTTTTTTTTTTTGAGACAGAGTTTCAAACTATCGCCCTGGGTAGAGTGCCATTGAGTCATAGCTTACAGAAACCTCCAACTCATGATCAAGTGATCCTCAAACCATAAACTTCTTGTTTTTCTGTTTTTAGCAGAGATAGGGTCTTGCTTTCTGCTCAGGCTGGTCTTGAACTCATGAGCTCAAGCAATCCACCCACCTTGGCTTCCCAAGAGTGCTAGGACCTATGCTTCTTCTTTTTATTTCTTTTTTTGAAACAGAATCTCACTTTTGTCACCCTGGGTAGAGTGCTGTGTTGTCATGTGGCGTCATAGCTCACAGCAACCTCAAACTCTTGGTCTCAAGCAATCCTCTTGCCTCAGCCTCCTGAACAGCTGGGACTACAGGTGCCTACCCCAAAGTCCAGCTATTTTTAGAGACTGGGTCTCACTCTAGCTCAGGCTGGTCTCAAACTCCACCTTGGCCTCCCAGATTGCTAGGATTACAGGCTTGTGCCATTGCGCCTGGCCTCTCCCTACACTTCTTCAATACGCAGGTCTACAGTCCCCCAACTTTCCCACCCCAGTAACTCCAAATGAGAAGGGGGATTAGAACTCAGAAGTCTGCCCATGTTTTATTTTTTGTGTTTTTAGTACTAATGAATCTCAGTCAACAAGCCATGCCTTGTGAGACTAGGGCAGTGACGCACACTATTAACTCCCAGTCATCAGTTTGAGGCTTCCCAAATCCCAAATCAGCCACCTTTAGAGGATTTGGCTTAGAACACAAACACCTCTGAGCAAAAGATGGTTGCTGACTGCCATCTTGTGGTCATTCTGGAAGCTGGCCCAGGTTTCCATCAATCCCTCTGGGGGTGGTGGGAAGAGTTGAGTGACTTGTTAGAATAATACCTGGCACTCATTAAGTATTTATTAAAAGTGAGCCACTGACATTATGCACATGATTTGGGAGAATGTGGTCAAAACAAACATCATCCCTTGACTTTCATTCCAAAAATTTTGGAGATAAAAAGGAAATATCCTAAAAAGAGGTCCTTCCTTTTTGTCTTGGTGAAAATAAGAGTGAGTCAGGGAGCCAAGTACAACTTTGTGTGTGAAGTCAGATGATCTAGGTTAAACTCTTTTGCTACCTTGAAACTTTGATCACATCACTTAAATCTCCGAGCCTCATTTTCATCAAACCATAAAATGGGAGCATTAGAGAGCTCTCAGTAAAAAAGCACTCTGTTAACTAGTTCACAGCAGTGGCCTACCAGTTCTCAACACTGGGTGTATGTTGCATTAGAATAGTGGTTCTTGGGCGGTGCCTGTGGCTCAAAGGAGTAGGGTGCTGGCCCCATATGAAACCCAGCCCCAGCCAAAAAACTGCAAAAAAAAAAAAAAAAAAAAAAGAATAGTGGTTCTCCCCCAGGGGACATTCAGCAAAGTCTGGAGATATTATTGGTTGTCACAATGGGAGAGCGGGAAGAGGAAGATGCCACTGGCATCTGTGGGTAGAGGCCAGGGATGTCATGAAACACCATACAGTGCAAATGAGAATCCCCCGCAAGGTAGATTTATTCAGTGCAGAATGTCAGTAGTGCTCAAGTTGAGCAATCTTGGAGATTGCTTAAATGGGGATTCTTGCTATTTTATTAGGAGCCAGCATGAGGAACTGCTTTCTGATAAAGTATGCAGGAAGCAGAGTGATACCTGAAGCTGGAAAGGAGCACTTCTCCACCGTTAGATGCAGGAGGAAAGTGAGTCTCCAGAATATACCCTAATGCTCTTCTAGGGTAGCTGCAAGCCAGTCACATGTGGCTAATAAAATTGAAATGAATTAAAATGGGATAAGATTTAAAATGTGGTTCCTTGGGGGCGTTCATAGTTCAGTGGTTAGACTGCCAGCCCCATGTAATAGGGGTGGCATGTTCATAGCCTGGCTGGGCCTGCTAAACAAAAATAAAAAATGAAATAAAATAAAATGTGGTTACTGGATCGTAATAGCCACATTTCAAGTGTTGAATAGTCAGTGGCTAGTAGACAGCACAGATAGAGAACATGTCTATCAGCACAGAAAGTTCCACTGCACAGCACCACTCCAAAAGGACCCCAAAGAGCCATGCGTATGGGTAATCCACGAGAAAAATGAGAAATGAAGGAAGTACAGGAAAGAGGGAACTACGAGAGACAAAAATACATACCAATGAGATGGTTAAGTAAGCACAAAGGCAGCATATCATTAACTGCTAAAACAATTGCACAATAATTGATCCTTGAAACCCTCTTCCCCCACAAGAATCATTCCTCAAAAACTTTCAAAAGGCAGGCAGGATCAACAGAAGGCAGGCAGGAAGGGAGGACTGCGTTGTTGAGGAGCGCCTTCTCTCGCTCTCTTTTTCCTGGCATGGTTTAGTTTAACTTGCGGTGCACAGTTTTTGGCCCAACAGGTGACCATGAGTCCACTGAACTGAGAGAGGAGTGCCTCCGACGGCCTATCTTACCTACAGTCCTGGGGTCTTTGTAAATGTTATAGGCATGCTTGAAGAGGAAGGGCAGACATAAAATGTGCAGGGCCATGTGTGAGACTTGGAAGGTCAAGTACAAGTAACTCAGTTCCTTGAACTGTTCTTTGATGACCCCGTTGGTGAGCAGGACTAAGGAGAAGTTGGTGAACTCATAGGCCATGATCCACAAGGCATAGACCAGCAGCCCCATGTAGATGTTCTTGTGGATCGAGTAAAGGAGCAAACAGCTGAACAGGATGGTGGTGATGGAGAGGCCAATGCTGATGTTACTCCTGTAGGTCATGAACCAAGAGACCGTGTCAGACTTTGTGTCCATGTAGATGCTAAAACTGTCCTCAAAGCCAATGTCTGTAATCTGGTTCAGGTCAAAGATGAGGAATTGGATGGTATTGAGGAGAGAAAAGATGCCTGCCGACAAGGACACCATCTTGGCATTCATCATACACTTGTTTTACCAGAGTCTCCTGCAGCAAAAAAAATCATGGAACTACATGACAAGAGGGCGGGTCTAGCTCTAGACAAATCCCCTAAGCCACTAGATGCAAATAGGGGAGCTGAGAGGAGTGATGGTACATGGACAGGTAATGGGCTGGAAGTCAAGGTCCATGGGCTCTGAGTCCACACTGACCTAACTATTTAGAGGTGACCACATCATGTGGAAATGAGGGACTCACTGCCCTGGGATACTACTAAGGTTGCTTCCAATTCTGTTGTTCCATATCCAGCTTTGCTCTAAGGTGGCAAAAGGAGTGTTCCTATCGGTGTAGGTTTGTGACAATTAAGAGGCTCCCATATTTGAAATAGTGATGATCAGAAAAATACCATGGGTCCTAGTGGACTTGGAATTGTCATCCCTGATCCTCCCCAGGGGCTCCACCCCTAGCCCCTTGTTCTTTTCTTCCAAATGCTTAGAAATGGAATTTTCCCACTTTGCTCCCAGGTCACAGGGTTTGGACAGCAGGTGTGGAATGGGGAAGGGTTTGTGAATCCAAACCTGGGGGAAGGTTCATGGGGCCAAGATTTACTGTGGTCTCTGTGGGGACGAAGATGTCTTAACAATAAGCCACTGTTGTTCAGGCAGGCAGACCTCCAGCCGCAGCCTCGGCTAGACCCGAGCTCTAGAGGGTTTGTTTGTGACAGGGCCCGAGGCTTCTTACTAAGTTCTGATTCACAGGACTCCGGAGTAAACCTCTTTCCCCTTTATCCCTGACACTGGCAAGCTACTTCTGTGAGGGGAGAAAAAAGGAGGACGGTCACACCCGAGAGAGGAACATAGGCCTGTGCTCTGTATGAATTTCCAATGGGGAAGCCTGACTGGCCTCTCTCCCAGAATGGTGACAGGAACAGGTCCCACCCTTCCCCCCCAGGACACAGACAGGCTGCCGCTGGCCTCCCTCCAGCCTCTTCCCTCTCACATGCTGGATCAACCCCAGATACAGTGAGGCATATATAGTGTAAAATTTACCACTTTAGCCCTTTTAGAATGTACTATTTGGGGCGGTGCCTGTGGCTCAGCGGGTAGAGTGTCAGCCCCATATACTGAGGGTGGCGGGTTCAAACCCGACCCCAGCCAAATTGCAAGAAAAAACTAGCTGGGTGTTGTGGTGGGTGCCTATAGTCCCAGTTACTCAGGAGGCTGAGGCAAGAGAATCGCCTAAGCCCAGGAGCTGGAGGTTGCTGTGAGCTGTGTGACGCCACGGCACTCTACAGAGGGCAATAAAGTGAGACTCTGTCTCTACAAAAAAAAAAAATTGTACAATTTGGTAGCGTAAAGTACACTCATTTTGTTGTACAACACACCACTATTCACCTGCAGAACATTTTCACCATCACCAACAAAACTGTGTACCCATGAAAGGCTACCTCCCCATTCTTCCCTCCCCCACCCCTGTTAACGACCATTTTATTTTCCAGCTTTGTAAATTTAACTATTCTAGGTTCCTCATATAAGTGGAATCATATCGGGCATGTCCTTTTGTACCTGGTTTCTTTCACTTAGCATAATGTTTTTCAAGGTCCTCCCAAATATTCTTATACTTTATTCCCCACCACCCTCCCAGCCCTGGGTGACTCCAGATACACAAACCTCTCACTGCACCCTAGGACCTGCAGGGGCCCAGGTGGGATGGGAGAGGCAATGAGTTGGCTGGAGAAGAGCTCCACTGATACTTCCCTGTCCCCACCAACCAAAATTAATCTCTGCCCTACTCATAGGGTAGCATCCAGAGCACCCAGTACCCCTGGGACACTCCCCTGAACTGTCCAGAAATAGGGCTCTGAACCACACAGGTGTATTCCTTTGCTTTATTCCTAAGTTGTAGGTTTCAAGGCAATGTCTAAACCTGATTGGTTCCACATCTCTGTTGCCCCAGTCTTGGTCTCCAGCCTCAGCAACTCCCTTCTGGGCCACTGTAATAATTGCTTAGCTTCTGTTTCTGCCCCATGCCAAAGTCCTTTGGTACATTCTGTCGATTCAACACTCACTCAGAAAATATCTTATGAGTATCTACTATATGCTAGGAGCTGACCCCAGCACTGGAAAGACACAGGTAAACATTCTAGAGTGGAAGGTGGACAAAAGAAAAATCAAATGAACAGAATGTTTTGTTTTGTTTGAGACAGAGTCTCACCCTTGGTGGAACACCGTGGCCTCATAGCTCACAGCAACCTCAAACTCTTAGACTTAAGCGATCCTCTTGTCTCAGCCTCCCTAGTAGCTGGGACCACCTGCCACAATGCCTGGCTATTTTTAGAGATGAGGGTCTTACTCTTTTTTTTTCTTGCGACAGAGTCTTGCTTTGTTGCCCTTCGTAGAGTGCTGTGGCATCAACAACCTCAAACTCTTGGGCCTAAGTAATTCTTTTGCCTCAGCCTTCCAAGTAGTTGGGACTACAAGCACCCACCACAACCCCCAGCTATTTGTTTTGTTGTAGTTGTCATTATTGTTTGGCAGGCCCGGCCAGGGTTTGAATCCGCCAGCCCCGGTATATGTGGCCTGCGCTCTAGTCACTGAGCTCCAGGCACTGAGCTGAGGGTCTTACTCTTGCTCAGGCTGGTCTCAAACTCCCGAGCTCAGGCAGTCCTCCCACCTGGGCCTCCCAGAGTGCTAGGAATATAGGCATGAGCAACCACACATGGCCTGAATAGAATGTTTTAAGAGTTAAGAAAAAAGAAAGGAAAACTTACAAAGTAATGTGGTGAATGCTGTGGAGGAAGAGATAGTCCAGTGTTGTCAAGATATAACTTCAAAGGCCAGGCACGGTGGCTCATGCCTGTAATCCTAGCACTCTGGGAGGCTGAGTTGGGAGGATACCTTGAGCTCAGGAGTTAGAGACCATCAAGCAAGAGTGAGACCCTCTCTCTATTAAAAATAGAAAAATTAGCCATGCATTGTGGTGGGCGCCTATTGTCCTACCTACTTGGGAGGCTGAGACAGGAGCATGGCTTGAGCCAGGAGTTTGAGGTTGCTGTGAGCTAGGTTAGCACCAGGGCACTCTAGCCTGAGTGACAGAGTCTTAAAAAAAAAGGGGGGGCAGTGCTTATGGCTCAGCGAGTAGGGCCCCATTTACCGAGGGTGTCAGATTCAAACCTGGCCCCGGCCAAACTGCAAAAAGGAAATAAAAATACTTTTTGCTGCTATGGGGTAATGGGTCAGAAAGGGGGCAGAGATGGAGGTAGGCAGAGCAGTTGAGAACTTGTCAAAGGAAATGGGGTGAAGTCCACAGGGCCTTTTGCCTCTATGTCTCTTCTGCCATGTACAGGCTCGGTATTCATCTCCTCCAGAGAGCACAGAAACACAGCACTGTTTTTGAAGTAGAGAAACCAAGCCTTTACCAGACACTGAAATTGCCAGTATCTTGATCTTGGACTTCAGAACTGTGAGATCAATTTCTGTTCTTCACAAATTGCTCAATCTCAAGTATTTTGTTATAGTAGTACAAATGAACTAAGACAGTGACTTTCAGGTTCCTCTAGGACATACATGTCTACTATGAATGGTTGAAAAGTCCCAAATTTATCAAAGGAAGTACTTCACTTTGATAAAGCACTACTATGAAGCCACCTCTATCCCCCTCAGAGAAAATCTGAGGTTTTGTTCTTGAAATAAAGATTTGCTGCATGTAAGATTCTTAGTTGACAATTGATTTCTTTGAGCACCTGAATACATTGTCCTACTTCCTTCTGGCTTCCCTGCTCTTTATTTTTTTGATTTTTTTTTTTTTTTTTTGAGACAGAGTCTCAAGCTGTTACCCTGGATAGAGTGTCGCAGCATCACAGCTCACAGCAAACTCCAATTCCTGGGCTCAAGCGATTCTCCCCCATCAGCCTCCCAAGTAGCTGGGACTACAGACGCCCGCCACAACGCTCAGCCATTTTTTGGTTGCAGCCGTCATTGTTGTTTGGCGGGCCCGGGCTGGATTCAAACCCGCCAGCTCAGGTGTATGTGGCTGGCGCCTTAGCCTGTTGAGCCACAAGCACCGAGCCTGCTCTTTATTTATTTATTTATTTTTGAAACAGAATCTTACTATGGCACCCTGGGTAGAGTGCCATGGTGTCACAGCTCACAGCAACCTCAAACTCTTAGGCTCAAGCAATTCTCTTGCCTTAGCCTCCCAAGTAGTTGGGACTACAGGTGCCCACTATGACCGACACCTGGCTATTTTTTTTGTTGCAGTTGTCGTTGTTTTGCAGGCTGAGGCCAAGTTTGAACCCACCAGCCACAGTGTATGTGGCCAATGCCCTAGGTACTGAGCTACAGGTGCCAAGCCAAGGCTTCCCTGGTCTTACTGAGAAACCAGCTGCCAGTCTTATTTGGGTTCTCTTTTTCTTTTCTTTTTTTTGCAGTTTCTGGCCGGGGCTGGGTTTGAACCCACCACCTCTGGCATATGGGGCCAGCGCCCTACTCTTTTGAGCCACAGGCGCTGCCCCTATTTGGGTTCTCTTATAAGTGACCAGACATTTTTCTTTTGCTGCTTTCAAGACTTTTTTTTTCATCTTTTTTTTTTTTTTTTTTTTGATACAGAGCCTTAAGCTGTCACCCTGGGTAGAGTGCTGTGACATCACAGCTCACATCAACCTCCAACTCCTGAGCTCAAGCAATTCTCCCGCCTCCGCCTCCCAAGTAGCTGGGACTACAGGTGCCCGTCACAATGCCCGACTATTTTTTGTGTTGTTGCCACCATCATTGTTGTTTGGTGGGCCTGGGCTGGATTCAAACCCGCCAGCTCAGGTGTATGTGGCTGGCGCCTTAGCCGCTTGAGCCACAGGAGCCGGGCCTTTTTTTTTTTTTTTTTTTTAACAGAGTCTCATTCTGTTGCCCAGGCTAGCTAGAGTACCATGGTATTAGCCTAACTCACAGCAACCTCAATTTCTGGGTTCAAGCAATCTTCTTGCCTCAGCCTCCCATGTAACTGGAACTATAGATACCCACTATATTTTATTTTTTCCTATTTTGAGAGAGGCAGGGTTTTGCTCTTGCTTCAGACTGTTCTCAAAACTCCTAAGCTCAAGTGATCCTCCTGCCTTAGCTTCCCAGAATATTAGGATTACAGGCATGAGCCACCCACCATGGCTGGCCTTTCTTTTCATCTTTGACTTGAGCATTTTTACTCTGATGTATCTGCAGATCTTTTTCCATTTATCCTACCTGAAGTTTATTGAGCTTCCTGGATGTGTAGCTTAGTGATTTTGATAAATTTGGGAGTTTTCAACCATTATTTCTTCAAATGTTTTTTTCTGTTCCTTTTCTCTCTCTTTCTCTTTCTGATATTCTCATTGAATACACAGAGGGTGCCAAAAAATGTATACACATTTTAAAAAAGAAAAAAATTGTATTATAATTGTAATTCTTAATAAATATTGGTAATAAAAGATGAATACAAGTGGCATCAAACATCTCTTGTAATGAAGAAGTCAAATGTGACTTGAGTATTACAAATTTAATGCAGTTTTTTTCTTTCTTAAAATGTGTATACATTGTTTGGGAACCCTTTGTATGTCCCACATTTCCCTGAGGTTCTGCTCATTTTTCTTGAACTTTCTTCTCTGTTTTGTAGATTATATTCTTTCTTTCTTTTTTTTTTTTTTTTGCGGTTTTTGGTCAGGGTTGGGTTTGAACCTGCCACCTCCGGCATATGGGACCAGCACCTTACTCCTTTTAGCCATAGGTGCCGCCCCAGATTGTATTATTTCTATCATTTATTTGCTAGTTCACTAATTCTCCCACCTGTTCAAATCTACTGTTGTGCCTCTCTAGTGAAGTTTTCATTTCACTTATTACATTTTTCAACTCCAGAATTTCCTTCTTTTTTTTTTTTTGAGACAGAGCCTCAAGCTGTCATCCTTGGTAGAGTACTGTGGCATCACAGCTCACAGCAACCTCCAACTCCTGGGTTTAAGCAATTCTCTTGCCTCAGCCTCCCAAGTAGCTGGGAATACAGGCACCCACCACAACATCCAGCTATTTTTTGGTTGTAGTTGTCGTTGTTTGGCAGACCCAGGCTGGATTCTGACCCACCAGCTCTGGTGTATGTGGCTGGTGCCTTAGCTGCTTGAGCTACAGGTGCCACCTCCATTTTTTTTTTAAATTATTTCTTTCTTTAAGTCTTCAGGCATGCAAATGTAAGAGTGGTGGAGGCTTGGCAACCTCCACTTAGATTTCAGAGAATGTATGAGAAAGCTTGGGTGTCTAGGTGGAAGCCTGCTGCCAGGGGCAAACCCCCTAATGAGAGAATCTACTAATGCAGTCCCAGGGGAAATGTGGGGTTAGAACCCTCACACGGAGTCCACACCAGGGCATTGCTCAGTGGAGCTGTGCGAATGGAGTTGCCCCTCTCCAAATTCCAGAATCGTAGATCAACCAGCAGCCTGCATCCTCAGATTAGAAAGGCCAAAAGCACTGGACTCCAACCTGTCAGAACAGCCACATGGGCTGTACCCAGCAATGCCATGAGGGCAGGGCTGCCTGAGGCCTTGCCTCACCTCTCCCTGGCCCATCAACTCCCTCACACACACCAGTGTGTCTGGGATGTGGGACATGGAATCAAGGGAGATTATTTTCAAGCTTTAAGATTTAGTGTCTCCCCTGCTGTGTTTCAGATGCTTGTGAGGTGTGTTGCTCCTTTCTTTCAGCTGAACCCAAGGAACCCAACTTCCTTTTGGAATGAGGAATTTTTACCCAGTGTTTGCACTGCTATTATATCTCGGAAGTAATAACTTTTTTTTTTCTGAGACAGAGCCTCAAGCTGTCACCCTGGATAGAGTGCTGTGGCATCACAGCTCACAGCAACCTCTAATTCCTGGGGTCAAGCGATTCTCTTGCCTCTGCCTCCCAAGTAGCTGGGACTACAGGCGCCCGCCACAACACCCAGCCATTTTTTGGCTGCAGCCATCATTGTTGTTTGGCGGGCCTGGGCTGGATTCAAACCCACCAGCTCAGGTGTACGCCTTAGCCTGTTGAGCCACAGGCGCCAAGCCATAACTTATTTTTTATTTCAAAGGCTTATAGGTTGCTGAAATTTGCTTTGAGTCTCAGATGAAACTTTGGATATTGGACTTTCGAGTTGATGTTGGAACAAATTAAGACTTTGAGGGGGGTGTTGCCTGTGGCTCATAAGAGTAGGGCTTGAGCCCCATATGCTGGAAGTAGCGGGTTTAAACCCAGCTCGGGCCCCCCCCAAAAAAAAGACTTTGGGGAATTATTGGGAAAGGGTGATTGTATTTTGCAATTGTGAGAAGGACATGAGATTTGGGGGATCGGGGTGGAATGAAGTAGTTGGGATATTTGTCCCTTCCAAATCTCATGTTGAAATCTGATCCCCAATGTTGTAGGTGGGGCCTGATGGGAGGTGTTTGGGTCATGGGGTGGATTTCTCAAGAAAGGCTTGGTGCCCTCCTCCTCCCGCTAATCAGTGATTAGTTCCTGGGAGATCTAAGTGTTCTAAGGAATCTGACAGCTCCCCTCCTCCTCTGGTTCCATCTCTCTCACCGTGTGGCACACTTGCTCCCTCTTCACTTTCTGTCATGAGTGAAAACAGCCTGCAGCCCCCACCAGAAGCAGATGCTGGCGCCATCCTTCTTGTACACCTTGCAGAACCACGAGTTGAATAAACCTCTTTTGTTTTATAAATTGCCCAGCCTCAGGTATTTCTTTGTAGCTACAAAATGGACTAAGACAAGTTTCCATTTCACTACTACATTTTCCTAGAACTTAGCCTCAATTACCAGGTCCTGTGAGTGGGGCAAGAAGAGAAATGCTCATGTCCTGCTCCTCCTGGGAAGGAAACTCTGACTAAAAGCAGGGGTGAGGGGTTGGGAGAGAACCTGGTGGTCTTGGCTGTAACAATCAAGAGTAGACTTTCCTTGGGGCGGTGCTTGTGGCTCAAAGGAGTAGGGCGCCGGCCCCATATAACGGAGGTGGTGGGTTCAAACCCAGCTGTGGCCAAAAACTACAAAAAAAAAAAAAGAGTAGAGCTTGCAGGCTCGGCGCCCAAAGCTCAGTGAATAGGGCACCAGCTACATACACCAAGGTGGGAGGGTCCCAGACCAGGCATGCTAAACAACAATAACAGCTGCAACCAAAAAAATAGCTGGGCATTGTGGCAGGAGCCTGTAGTCCAAGCTACTTGGGAGGCTGAGGCAAGAGAGTCACTTAAGCCCAAGAGTTTGAGGTTGCTGTGAGCTGTGACACTACAGCACTCTACTGAGGGCAACATAGTGAGATTCTGTCTTTAAATAAATAAATAAATAAGTGATTAAGAGTAGAGTTTCCAGCTCTCTGAGAGAAGGAGGTGGTGGTCTTGGTTCAAATACCACAGACTCTCACTTTCTTTCAAATCATAGTTTTTCTTGAATAGATGTTTCATTTGCTATATACCCTTGGGGTCATTTTCAGAGGCTTTATAGGTTTGTTGGTATGTTTTATTTTTATTTATTTATTTATTTTTGAGACCAAGCCTCAAGCTGTCACCCTGGATAGAGTGCTATGGCATCACAGCTCACAGCAACCTCCAACTTCTGGGCTCAAGCGAGTCTCCTGCCTCCACCTCCCAAGTAGCTGGGACTATAGGCACCCGTCACAACGCCCGGCCATTTTTTGGTTGCAGCCATCATTGTTGTTTGGCAGGCCTGGGCTGGATTCGAACCTGCCAGTTCAGATGTACGTGGCTGGCGCCTTAGCCCGTTGAGCCACAGGCGCCGAGCCTGTTGGTATGTTTTAAAAATTGTTTTCATGGCTGGGAGAGGTGGCTCACCTGTACTCCTAGCACTGTGGCAGGCCAAGGTAGGCGGATTGCCTGAGCGCAGGAGTTCAAGACCAGCCTGAACTAAAGCGAGATCCCATCTCTAAAAACAGCTGGGTGTTGTGGCAGGCGCCTGTAGACCAAGCTACTCTGAGCTAGAGAATCTCTTGTCTCAGTGCCCGTTGCTCAGTGGTTAGGGCACCAGCTATATACACTGAGGCTGGCGGGTTTATAATTTTAACCATTTTCACTGGGAAGCAGGTACAGAGTTCCTCTTGCTGTCACTAGAGAAACAGATCTCCCCACTATGCTTATTGACATAATCTTGGCTTTTTACAAAATGCAACTATATCCATTTAAATGCAGTTTAAAACATGAATTTGGATGGGGGGAGAAAGGAGAACAGCAAAAGGGAGAGATGTTTTATAATTTATCTGGGCATAACTATTAACATCTCTCCTTTTTCTTTTTTTTTTTTTTTTGAGACAGAGCCTCAAGCTGTCACCTTAGATAGAGTGTCGCAGCATCACAGCTCACAGCAATCTCCAATTCCTGGGCTGAAGTGAGTCTCCTGCCTCTGCCTCCCAAGTAGCTGGGACTACAGACGCCCGCCACAACGCCTGCCCATTTTTTGGTTGCAGCCGTCATTGTGGTTTGGTGGGCCCGGGCTGGATTTGAACCCGCCAGCTCAGGTGTATGTGGCTGGCTCCTTAGCCGCTTGAGCCACAGGTGCCGAGCCAACATCTCTCCTTTTTCTAATCTAAGAGAAAGCAAAGACTAAGGATCAAGGGCAAGTGACCCCTGGTTGCTATGGTGTTTCAGTACATGAATGTCCTGTGGAATATTATCCTGTCTTTTTGTGACATATTAAAATCATACTTATTGGCTCGGCGCCTGTGGCTCAACGGGCTAAGGTGACAGCCACATACACCTGAGCTGGCAGGTTCGAATCCAGCCCGGACTTGCCAAACAACAATGACGCCTGCAACCAAAAAATGGCTGGGAGTTGTGGTGGGTGCCTGTAGTCCCAGCTACTTGGGAGGCAGAGGCAGGAGACTCGCTTGAGCCCAGGAATTGGAGGTTGCCATGAGCTGTGATGCCATGGCAGTCTGTCCAGGGTGACAGCTTGAGGCTCTGTCTCAAAATAAATAAATAAATAAATAAAAATAAAATAAAATAAAATAAAATCATACTTATTTTTCAAGACCTGTCAAATTCTATCTACTTAGTGAAGCCATTTGTGACCACTGCAGCCTGTGCTGAATTGATCCCCTCTGGCCCTTTTTATAATAAAAACTCTTTTGGTGATTGTAGTTTCTTTTGTTTACCTTAGCATTTGCAAGTAGAATGTTGTAAATCTCCCCTCTTAGGGCTGGGCAACGTGGCTTACACCTATAATCCTAGCACTCTGGGAGGCGGAGGAGGGTGGATTGCTTGAGCTCATGAGTTCAAGACCAGCCTAAACAAGAGTGAGACTCCGTCTCTAAAAAATAGTCAGGCGTTTTGGTGGGCAACTATAGTCCCAGCCACCTGGGAGGCTGAGGCAAGTAATCGCTTGAGACCAGGAGCTTGAGGTTGCTGTGCACTATGACACCACAGCACTTTACCCAGCATGAAAAAGTGAAACTCTGTCTCAAAAAAAAAAAAAATAAAATAAAATAAAATCTCCCTTCTTTCAGAAGAAAAAAATTAAAATTAGAAATTCAAATCTGCCTAAGAAGAAAATCAACTTGGGGCCGGGCACCATGGCTCACGCCTGTAATCCCAGCATTCTGGGAGGCTGAGGGGGGTGTATTGCTTGAGCAGGAGCGAGACCCCTGTCTCTAAAAATAGCCGAGCGTTGTGGCCTATAGTCCCAGCGACTTGGAAGACTGACACAAGAGAATCGCTGTACACTACCATTGACCTTATAAACACTGTACGCTTAGGCTACATTAAATTTATAATTTTTTCTTTAATATATGTAAATTAACCTTAGCCTCTATAACTGTTTTACTTTATAAACGTAAAGTATTTTTTTTTTTGGACCAGTATGAGGGTATGTATGATTCGGTTACATGGTTTGCATTTGCAAGGTCAAGTGCAAGTTGTAGTTGTGTCCTTCACCCAGGAAATGTGCTATATATCTGTGTATTGTACTCATTGGGTGGGAACTAACCAAATCACCTCCCCGTTTCCCCTTTTTGAATTTAATTGAGTTTTTATCTTATGTGGGCCTGTAGTTGTTGATCTATTCGTTTCAACTTAGTATTGAGTACATGTTATGCTTGTTTTTCCATTCTTGTGATTCTTAACTTAGCAGTGTTCTCCAAATCTTTCCAGGTTGTTACAAAATCTCTGCCTTTTTTTTTTTGCAGTTTTTGGTTGGGGCTGGGTTTGAACTTGCCACCTCCAGTATACGGGGCTGGCGCCCTACTCCTTTGAGCCACAGGCGCCACCCAATCTCTGCCTTTTTTATGGCTGAATAGTATTTCGTGGTATACATATGCCACAGTGTATTAATCCATTCATGGAGTGAAAGACACTTGGGTTGTTTCCACATCTTTGCAATTGTGAATTGAGCTGCTATAAACATTAGAGTGCAAATGTCCTTATAGTAAAATGTCTTTTTTCTTTTGGGGTAGATACCTAGTAATGGGATTGCAGGATCAAATGGAAGATCTACTTTTAGTTCTTTGAGTAATCTCCAATACTTCTTTCCATAAAGGCTGTACTAGTTTGCAGTCCCACCAACAGTGCATGAGGGTTCCCTTCTCTCTGCACCCATGCCAACATATGCTGCTTTGGGACCTTGAGATGTGGGTCATTCTCACAGGTGTTAGGTGATACCTCAAAGTGGTTTTGATTTGTGTTTCTCTGATGATTAGGAATGATGAGCATTTTTTTCATGTATTTATTGGCCAATTGTCCTTGCGAAAAAAGATTCTGTTCATGTTAATGGGGCTGTTTGCTCTTTTCTCATTGATTTGCTTGTGTTCTTTGTAGATTCTGGTGATTAGCCCTTTGCCAGAATGGTAGCATGCAAATATCTTTTTTTTTTCTTTTTGAGACAGACCCTCAAGCTGTCACCCTGGAGAGAGTGCCGAGGCATCACAGCTCAAAGCAACCTCCAATTCCTGGGCTCAAGCGAGTCTCCTGCCTCTGCCTCCCAAGTAGCTGGGACTACAGGCGCCCGCCACAAAGCCCGGCCATTTTTTGGTTGCAGTCGTCATTGTTGTTTGGTGGGCCTGGGCTGGACTCGAACCTGCCACCAGCTCAGGTGTACGTGGCTGGTGCCTTAGCCCGTTGAGCAACAGGCACCGAGCCAGCATGCAAACATCTTTTCTCATCCTGAAGGTTTTCTCTTTGCATTGTTGATTGTGTCCTTAGCTGTGCAGAAACTTTTTAACTTGATCAGGTCCCATGTATTTGTTTTTGTAGTTGCTGCAATTACCAATGGGGTCTTCGTCATAAATTCTTTTCCTAAGCCTATAAGATTCAGAGTTTTTCCCACAGTTTCTTCTAGAGTTTTTATAGTTTTGAGTCTTAGATTTAAATCTTTTTTCCATTGTGAGTTAATCTTTGTAAGTGGTGAGATGTGCAGGTCCAGTTTCAGTCTTTTACATGTGACTAACCAGTTTTCCCACCATAATTTATTACATAGGGATTCTTTCCCCCAGTTTGTGCTTTGGTTTGCTTTATTAAAGATCAGATGGCAATATGAGCCTGTCAACTTGCTTTTAAAATAGACAAAGGACTTGTATTAACATTTCTCCAAAATAGATATACAAGTGGCTATCAGCACATGAAAAGATGCTCAACATCATTGATCATTAGGGAAATGCAAACCAAAATCACAATGAGACACAACTTTATACCCATTAAGATGGCTACTATCATCCTAATGAAGCAAAAAAATAACAAAGTTATTGGAAAAGATGTGGAGACATTGGAGCCTTTGTGCACTGTTGGTGGGAATGTAAAATGATACATCAATTGTGGAAAACAGTATGGTAGATCCTCAAAAAATTAAAAATGTAATTATCGGCTCGGCGCCTGTGGCTAAATGGGCTAAGGCACCAGCCACGTATACCTGAGCTGGCGGGTTCGAATCCAGCCCGGGCTCGCCAAACAACAATGACGGCTGCAACCAAAAAATGGCCGGGCTTTGTGGCGGGCGCCTGTAGTCCCAGCTACTTGGGAGGTGGAGTCAGGAGACTCGCTTGAGCCCAGGAATTGGAGGTTGCTGTGAGCTGTGATGCCACGGCACTCTACCCAGGGTGACAGCTTGAGGCTCTGTCTCAAAAAAAAAAAAAATGTAATTATCATATGATCTAGCAATTTCACTTCTGGGTATATACTATACTCGTATGTCACATGCTGGATCATATGATAATTATATGCAGGATCTTGAGGAGATATTTGTACACCCATGTTCATAGTAGCATTATTCACAATAGTCAAAAAGTGGAAGCAATGTAAGTATCTATCAACATATGAATGGATAAACAAAATGTGCTACATATATACAATGAAATATTATTTAGCCATAAAAAGGAGAGAAATTCTTTTTTTTTTTTTTTTTGAGACAGAGCCTCAAGCTGTCACCCTGGATAGAGTGCTGTGGCATCACAGCTCATAGCAACCTCCAACTCCTGGGCTCAAACGAGTCTCTTGCCTCTGCCTCCCAAGTAGCTGGGACTGCAGGCGCCTGCCACAACGCCCGACCATTTGAGTTTTTTTTTGGTTGCAGCCGTCATTGTTGTTTGGCGAGCCCGGGCTGGATTTGAACCCACCAGCTCAGGTGTACATGGCTGGCGCCTTAGCCCGCTAAGCCACAGGCGCCGAGCCAAAAGGAGAGAAATTCTAACTCATGCTACAACTTGAATGAAATTCGAGGTTATTATGCTAAGTATATTAAACCAGTCACAAAAACACAAATACTTCATAATTCTACTAATGAGATATTCAGAGTAGTCACATTCAGGGACGCAAAAAGAGAATGGCGGTAGCCAGGGTCTGAGGGGAAGGTGGGATAGGAAGATACTATTTAATATGTATAGAATGTCAGTTTTAGAAGATTAAAAGAGTTCTGGAGATTGGTTGCTCAGCACTGTAAAGGTACTTAATATTAATAAATGGTATACTAAAAACAGTTAAGAGGATCAGGGCATTGTGACTCATGCCTGTAATCCCAGCACTTTGGGAGGCCAAGGAGGGAAGATTTCTTCAGGCCAGGAGTTTGAGATCAGCCTAGGGGACATAGTGAGACCTTATCTGTATTAAAAAACAAAAAAATTAGGCTCAGTGCCTATAGCTCAGTGGTTAGGGCTCCGGCCATATATACCCAAGCTGGCGGGTTCCAATCCGACCTGGGCCAGCCAAACAACAATGACAACTACAACAAAAAAATAGCCATGCATTGTGGCAGGTGCCTGTAGTCCCAGCTACTTGGGAGGCTGAGGCAAGATAATCACTTCAGCCCAAGAGTTTGAGGTTGCTGCAAGCTGTGACTAGAAAGGGTACCATAGTGAGACTCTGTCTCAAAAAAAGAAAAAAAAGAAAAAGAAATTAGCTGGGCATGCTGGTGTGTGCCAGCTGTGCAGGAGGCTGAGCCCAGGAGTTGGAGGTTGCAGTGAGCTATGAATGCACCATAGCACTTCATCCTGGGTTACAGAGTAAAACTCTGTTTCAAAAAAACCCCCAAACTAGAAAAGATTAAGATGGTAAATTTTATATTTTACCACAATTAAAGTAAAAAAAAAATTAAATTAGGCTCGGCGCCTGTGGCTCAACAGGCTAAGGCGCCAGCCATGTATACCTGAGATGGCGGGTTCAAATCCAGCCTGGGCCCGCCAAACAACAATGTCGGCAATAACCAAAAAAAATGGCCGGGCGTTGTGGCGAGCGCCTGTGGTCCCAGCTACTTGGGTGGCTGAGGCAGGATACTCGCTTGAGCCCAGGAATTGGAGGTTGCTGTGAGCTGTGATGCCACGGCACTCTATCCAGGGTGACATCTTGAGGCTCTGTCTCAAAAAAAAAAATTAAATTAAAAAGATGAAAGTGAAATAATCTTTTTCAGACATACAAAAGCTGAAAGAGCTCATCAGCAGAAAATCCACAGTATAAGAAATGTTAAAGGAAGCCCTTCAGGAAGAAAAAAATAACACCAAATAGTTATCTGGATCTATAAAAGGAATGAAAGGTCCTAGAAATGGTAATAACATAGGTACATATTAAGATATTTCCCTTCCTTTCCCTTCCCTTCCCTTTCTAACAGACTTTCACTCTGTTACCCTAGGCCAGAGTGCTGTGATATCAGCCTAGCTCACAGCAACTTCAAATTCCTGGGTGCAGGCTCAGCGCCTGAAGCTCAGTGGTTAGGGCACCAGCCACATGCACTGGGACTGGTGGGTTCAAACCTGGCCTGAGCCTGCTAAACAAAAATGACAACAACTACAAAAAAATAGCCAGGCATTGTGGTGGGCAACTGTAGTCTAAGCTACTTGGGAGGCTAAGGCAAGAGAATCACTTAAGCTCATGAGTTTGAGGTTGCTGTGAGCTGTGATACCACAGCACTCTACCAAGGGCGATATAAGGAGACTCTGTCTCAAAGAAAAAAAATCCTTGCTGCAAATGATCCTCCTTCCTCAGCCTCCCAAGTAGCTGGAACTATAAGCACCTGCCATAACACCCCACTAATTTTTCTATTTTTATAGAGATGGGGAACCCACCTTGTTCATTCTGGTTGCCAACTCCTAAGCGCAAGTGGATCCTCGCATCTTGACCCCCAGAATGCCAGGATTACAAGTGTAAGCCACAGAATCCAGACTAAGATATTTTTCTTGTAATTTAAAGTTCTCTAAAAGATCATTTATTATTTAAGCAAAACAAAAACAAACAAACAAACAAAAAAACAATGTAGGATGAGGTTCCTAACAATAGCACATATAAGAGAGGAATATTAGAAGCATGCTATTATAAGGGTCTTATGCTATACGTGAAGTGGCATAAAATCAGTTGAAGGTAGGCTGTGAATGGTAGGCTCTAAAAAAGCCGTTAAAATAACACAAAGATGAATTGTATCTAATATGGTAACAAAGAAGATAAAATTGAACCATAAGAAATACTAAGTTAATACAAAAGAAGGTAAAAAAAAAAAAAAGGAGAAAAAGAGACAAATCAAAAACAACAAGATGACCACTAAGTGTAAATGATCTAAATATCTCAATTAAAAGGCAAAGGTGATCAGATTGAATAAAAATACAATACCGAACTATACACTGCCTATAATAAGCATCTTTTTTCTTTTGAGACAGAGCCTCAAGCTGTCACCCTGTATAGAGTGCCGTGGCATCACAGCTCACAGCAACCCCCAATTCCTGGGCTCAAGCGATTTTCTTGCCTCTGCCTCCCAAGTAGCTGGGACTACAGGCACCCGCCACAACACCCGGCAGTTTTTTGGTTGCAGCCGTCATTGTTGTTTGGCGGGCCCAGGCTGGATTCAAACCCACCAGCTCAGGTGTACATGGCTGGCACCTTAGCCTGTTGAGCCATAGGCCCTGAGCTAGCATCCTTTAAATAATGAAGACACAAATAGGTTAAAAGTTAAGCAATGAGAAAAGATACACCATGTCAACAAAAGAAGACTATAATGCTTTCCTTAATATCAAAGTAAATTTCAAATATAACAAAGTAAATTTCAGGGCCTGTGGTGGCTCAGCCTGTAATCCTAGCACTCTGGGAGGCCAAGGCAGGGGGATTGCTTGAGCCAGAGAGAGACCCCATCTCTAAAAATAGCTGGGCATTGTGGCAGCACCTGTAGTCCCAGCTATTCCAGAGGCTGAGGCAAGGGAATCACTTGAGCCCATGAGTTTGAGGTTGCTGTGAGCTATAATGCCATGTCACAAGTTTGACAAAATGAGACTCTGTCTCAACAAAGAAAAAAAAAAGAATTGCATAAGAAATAGACAAATCACAATTTTAATCAGAGATTCCAAATCTTTTCTTTCAGTAATTACTAGATCAAATAGACAGAAAAATTGGAAAAGGTATTAGAAGATTTCAATAATACTATCAAGCAATTTGATCTAATTGACATTTATAGAACCCAATAATAGCAGAAAAAATACTCTTTCCAGGTGCACCTGGAACATTTATCAAGACAGAGCATATTCATTACTACTAAGACTAATTTCAGTAAACTAAAAATGATTCAAATTATACAAACTATGTTTTTTTTTTTTTTGACAGAGCCTCACTTTCTTGTCCCAGTAGAGTAGCATATTTACGAATAATCCATGGATCAAAGAAGAAATTGACAAGAAATTAGAAAGTATTTTGACCTGACTGAAAATGAAAGCATAACATATGAAACTTTTTGTGATGCCATTAAAATAGTACTTAGGGGGAAATTTATAGCTGCCATTAAATGTCTGTATTAGAAAATAATAAAGGTCTTAAGTAGATGACCTCAGTTTCTACCTAAGAAAGTATAAAAAGACAAGTAAATTAAACCTAAAATAAGTAGAGGAAAGACAATAAATATCACAGCAGAAATCAATGAGATATAAGACATAAAAACAAGAGATCAATGAAAGAAAAGCTAATTTCTACTTTTTTGTTTTGTTTTGTTTTTGAGACAGAGTCTCATTATGTTGCACTACTTTGCCCTTGGTAGAGTGCCATGGCATCACAGCCCACAGGAACCTCAAACTCTTAGGCTTAAGCGATCCTCTTGCCTCAGCCTCCCAAGTAGCTGGGACTACAGGTGCCTACCACAATGCCTGGCTATTTTGTTGTTGTTGTAGTTGTCACTGTTGTTTGGCAGGCCTTGGCTGGATTCGAACCCGCCAGCTCCGGTGTATGTGCCCTATCTGCTAAGCCATAGGACCAAGCCAGAAAAGCTAATTTCTTTTAAAACTGATAAATCTCTAGTCAAACTACTCAGGAAAAAAATTTAGAGAAAACACAAATTAACAATATCAGGAATGTGACATCGCTATACAGTCTACAGGTAAAAGGATAATAAGATCATATTATGAACAACTTATGGCAATATATTTGGCAGCTTAGATAAAAAGGACAAATTCCTTGAAAGACACAAACACCAAAGATTACTCAGAAAGAAATGATAATCTGAATACTCCTATATCTGTTTTAAAAAATTGAATTTGTAGCTGAAAACGTCCCATAAAAAACAAAAACAACAACAACAACAAAAAAAAACCACTCCAGGTCCAGATGGCTTCACTAACTGAATTCTACTTGACATTTAAGGAAGAAATAAATACTTTAAAATTTTTTAAAAAGGGAAGGAGGGAGGGGAATGGAGGTCATGGTATATGGCACACCGCTTGAGGACAGGACACAGTTATAAGAGGGACTTTATCTTATAAATGCAATCAGTGTAACCTAATTCTTTGTACTCTTTTTTTTTTTGAGACAGAGCCTCAAGCTGTCACCCTTGATAGAGTGCTGTGGCATCACAGCTCACAGCAACCTCCAATTCCTGGGCTCAAGCGAGTCTCCTGCCTCTGCCTCCCAAGCAGCTGGGACTACAGGCACCCGCCACAACACCCGGCCATTTTTTGGTTGCAGCCGTCATTGTTGTTTGGCGGGCCGGGGATGGATTCGTCGAACCCGCAAGCTCAGGTGTACGTGGCTGGCGCCTTAGCCCGTTGAGCCACAGGCGCAGAGCCCCTTCTTCTGACTTCTATTCAACATTTTACTGGAGCATCTAGCTGGTGCAGTAAGAAGAGAAGAGGAAGAAGTAAAACTTTTTTTAGTTTCAGGCAACACATTTGACTATGCAGAAAATCTGACGAAATCTACAAAAACATGACTTGACCTAAATACATGATTTTAGCAGTGTTGCAGGATAGAAGATCAAGAAATTGTTTTTATATATACTAACAGTAAACAAGTACAGATTGTAAATAGGCAAGAGATTTGAACAGATGCCTTACCAAGGCGATATGGGATGCTAAAAAAGCACATGAAGGAATGCCTAGTATCACTTATCATTAGAAAAATTTAAGTTAAAATCATAATGAAATATCACTGTATAATCTATGAGAATAGTTTAAATGAAAAATTACTGTCCATATTAAGTGTGAGTGAAGCTGTGGAGGAACTGGAATTCTCACACACAGCCAGTGGGAATATGAAATGGTATAGCCCCTCTGGAAAAAAAAATTGCCAGTTTCTTAAACTAAGTTAACTAAGATAAACGAAACCATAAATCCATACAAAGTCTTGTACACCAATGTTTATGGTGGTTTTATTTATGATTACTAAAAACTGCAAACTACTAGATGCCCTTTTTTTTTTTTTTTTGAGATAGAGTTTAATTATGTCACCCTTGGTAGAAGTGTCATGGCATCATTGCTCAGAGCAACCTCAAACTCCTGGGATCAAGCAATTCTCTTGTCTCAGCTGTCCAAGTAGCTGGGACTAGAGGTGCCTGCCGTAACGTCACGCTATTTTTTATTTATTTTTTTTCAGGGTATTTTTTTTTGTATAGACAGAGTTTCACTTTATCGCCCTCGGTAGAGTGCCGTGTCGTCACAGCTCACAGCAACCTCCAACTCCTGGGCTTAGGTGATTTTCTTGCCTCGGCCTCCCGAGTAGCTGGGACTACAAGCGCCCACCATAACGCCTGGCGATGCCAGGTTTGAACCTGCCACCTTCGGTATACGGGGCTGGTGCCCTACTCCATGAGCCACAGGTGCCACCCTTTTTTCAAGCTGTTTTTAAGAGACAGTTTTGCTCTTGCTCAGGCTGGTCTTGAACTCCTGAGCTCAGGCAGTCCACCTACCTTTGCCTCCTAGAGTGCTAGGATTTCAGGTGTGAGCCACCACGCCTGGCCTAGATGTCCTTCAATGGGCAAATGGATAAAGAAACTGGTACATTTTGTGCCATGGCATAATACTCAGCAATAGAAAAGAATGAACCTTTTTTTTTTTTTTTTTTTTAAACAGATTCTCATTTTTTCACCATCAGTATAATGCTGGGGCATCACATCTCACAGCAACCTCAAACTGTGGGGCTTAAGCGATTCTCTTGCCCCAGCCTCCCAAGTAGCTGGGACTACAGGCACCTACCACAAGGTGGGGCTATTTTTATTTATTTATTTATTTATTTATTTATTTATTGATATTGAGACAGAGTCTCACTTTGTCACCCTGGGTAGAGCACTGTGGCTTCATACCTCATAGCAACGTCAGACTCCTGGGCTCAAGCAATTCTCTTGCCTCAACCTCCCAAGTAACTGGGACTACAGGCACCTGCCACAGTGCCCAGCTATTTTTTTTGTTTGGCAGGACCAGGTGGAGTTCGAACCCACCAGCCCCAGAGCATGTGACTAGCACCCCTAACCACTGAGCTACAGGTGCCTAGCCCAAGCTATTTTTAGAGACAATGTCTACTCTGGCTCAGGCTGGTCTCATACTCATGAGCTCAGGCAATCCACCCACCTTGGTCTCCCAGAGTGCTAGGATTACAGCCGTGAACCACCTCGCCCAGCCTAGAATGAACTATTAATATACAAAACAACATAGATAAATCTTGAGGGAGTCTCCTGAGTGAAAGAAACCAGACCAAGCAAGAGTATATACCGTACGATGCCATTTATGTAAAAATCTAGGCAAAGCAAACTGATATATAGTGAAATCAGTGGTGGTTGGAGAGAGGTGGGAGGCAGGGATGAAGAGAAGCCCTGGGGATGGTATACACACTCATGAGCTTGATGGGGTGATGATTTCACTGGGATATACCTATGTCCAAACTAGACAAATGGTACACTTTATATACATACGTGTGTTCATTGTATATCAGTTACTCCTCAAGAAAGCTATTAAACAAAAACGCAACAGAAAATCTAATGTTGGAGGTAGAAGTTTGCTCAGTTTGTTTTCCATCCCCACTTAGAGTGCTTCTAACAGGTGCTGAACAGGAACACAAAGTGGTTTGTTGACTTGTGGTAGTGTGTAATCATATACTGTCTCATGTGGTTGGCTAATTTATTTTTAAATGGTAATTTAGGCTCTTCCACTAAACTATGAAATCTTCAACAGTTAGGCTTCATATTTCATACTTTTTTTTTGCCCTTTCCAATGTACACCACAATGACAGACACAGAAATAAGTTTAACATACACCTTCGAATTGACCAGGTGTCTTTCCCACTCCTTGACCAACTTGGGGGTGGAGGGAACTCAAGACAGAAACTGAGGAATGGTTTTTCTCAATGTTTATTCTTTTTCTTATCTGGACTGTAACATAGAAGACATGGGGAGGAAATCATGGCATAAACCCACCCCAAGACCAACAGTATTCTTTATGCTACAACAGTCTGAGGTACAAATACAGATTTGTGTATCCCGGGGTTACATTAGAGAGCTGTAAGTTGAAGGCCCACAAAGATAACCAGATAAATGGATTGCCATACTGCAGCTCAACCTCATTTCATTCTTTTGTCTTCTACATTTTAACCAATAAGGTGGTCCCAACCAGAAAAAGATGCAACTCAAGGAGGGTTTGATAAATAACAATGTCCTTTAACTAGATACCTTCAATAAACAGGATGTACCAGTTGTGATTACAATCACATTTTCTCTCCACATTTCTCTTTTTTTGTCATCTACATTTTGACCAATAAGGTGGTACTGACCAGAAACAGAAGCTGCAACTCAAGGAGGGCAGAAGGATCACTTCCCGCTGAACTTCTCAGTGACAACAAGGGGAAAAGTGGAAATAGAATTATGGAAACCTGAGAGACTTACCTCTCAGGAGAAAGAAAACAGCTAATGTTATTATTTATAGTGGTGGACAAGGCTCATAATTTTTGATTTCCGCCGCGAAGAGTCTGTACTAACCATAGAAATACGTCTGTTGTAGAGAACTATATTGCCCTGGGTCTTATTTTTGTAGGATATATGGGTGAAGGTGATGATAAAGAACATCCAGAAACCATGCATGAGCATACGGGCCACCAGGCCAAACCAGCGCATGACTTTGACCTCTGCAATGGGGATGTCTACATTGGTAAAAACTTGTATTACAATGTTTGTAGCTTCATAGAAAAAGATCCAGATGCCATAGATCAGCAGACCCTTGTAGATGTGGGCATACACTGAGTATAGGAGGAAGCAGCTGATGAGGATGGTGATGACAGATATGAGAAGGACGATGCTCCAACTCCAGCACATGAGGTAGTCATTTATTATGTCACTTGTATTCCTGGCCTCCAGTTCGAGCTCAGTACAATTGCCATGGCCTAGGTACTTCTGTTCAAAAATGAGGGACAAAATTGTGGCCATGATGGTGAAAACCCCTGACAACACTGTACCCATTTTGGCAGTCATCCCACACCAGCGTCGCTGCTTCATGCTGAGACCTATGAAGACAAACAATGTGAGGGGGACTTCTAGAACTTGCCTACATGGTAATTACCAGGCTTTCTGCCTCCTACCCCAAATCCACCTCGGAGAAATGATAGACAAAAATATGGAACCCCCCCCAAATATATATATATGGAAACCAGGAAATAATAACCTTGGAAAGATGGAAGATGGTTTTAAATGGATTGGGGGTAGGGATCAGAGAGGATTCAGTCTGGGACTGGCATTGGTACATAAATTAACTTCAAATTAGAATCACCAACAGTACCCAAGCTTAGGCCCCACCCCAGACCAATCATAATTGTCTCCGGAAGGGACCCAGGCAGCAGTATTTTTCAACTCCCCCCAGTAATTTTTATAAGTAGCCAATGTTGGAAAACACTGAGTTATAGACCAAGCATGGCAACTCACACCTGTAATCCTAGCACTCTGGGAGGCCAAGGCAGGAGGATTTCTTAAATTCAGGAGTTCAAGACCAGCCTGAGCAGGAGTGAGATCCTGTCTCTACAAAAAATAGAAAATATTAGCCAGGTACAGTAGCACATGCCTGTAGTCCCAGCTACTCAGGAGGCTGAAGTAGGAGGATCACATGAGCCTAGGAGTTTGAGGTTGTAGTGAGCTATGACTGCAGCCTGGTGACAGAGTGAGACTAAGTCTCAAAACAAATAAGCAAACAAAGAACCCACTGAGTTATAAAAAGTTATCTCTCCTAGCATTGCCTTGGGCAACCATTGCTGCCTGATGGTGAAAATTGGCTACACTAGTTCAGACCTCAGTGTAGGTGTCTCAGGAGAAAAACCAATGCAGCAGAAGGGCCCTGCTGGGGTAAGGATTTGATAAAAAGAGGTGGACTTGACTCGAGGCTCATTGCTCAGTGGTTAGGGCACTGGCTACATACATGGGGACTGGCGGGTTTGAACCCACCAGGGGCATGCTAAACAACGACAACTACAACCAAAAAATAGCCAGGCAGGGGTGGCGCCTGTGGCTCAGTGAGTAGGGCAGCTGGTCCCATATACTGGAGGTGGCAGGTTCAAACCCAGCCCCGGCCAAAAACTGCAAAAAATTAAAAAAATAGCCAGGCATTATGGTGGGCGCCTGTAGTCCCAGCTACTTGGGAGGCTAAGGCAAGAGAATCACTTAAGCCCAAGAGTTGGAGGTTGCTGTGAGCTGTGATGCCACGGCACTCTACCAAGGGTGACATAGTGAGTCTCTGTCTCAAAAAAACCAAAACCAAACATAAAAAAAACAGGTGGACTCCAACTGGTCTTGGACAATCACTCCTCTACTATGTATTAAAACGTATGGATTATGGTGAGAGATGTACTTTAAGGAAAAGTTAGAGCCTTAGAATAGACTAGCCTTATAAAAGAAAAGTAATAATGAGCTAAGTGTTCAAGAAATTGGGGAGGTGGGGGAACCAGAACAATGGAAAAGGAGGAGGAAGAAAATAAATAGAAGAGCAGAAATCAATGCAACAGGAAATAAAGTAGAGGGAATTCTGATTAGTTAGGTTATTTGAGCCAGCTCATGTTAAAAACAACTAAAGATGCTAGATAAGATTTTTTTTTTTTTTTTTTTGAAACAGAGCCTCAAGCTGTCACCCTGGATAGAGTGCCGTGGCATCACAGCTCACAGCAACCTCCAATTCCTGGGCTCAAGAGATTCTTCCGCCTCCGCCTCCCAAGTAGCTGGGACTATAGGTGCCTGCCACAATGCCTGGCCATTTTTTGGTTGCAGCCATCATTGTTGTTTGGCGGGCCCGGG